>VNJV01005508.1:0-106294 GCA_008042635.1 Drosophila nikananu | reverse complement strand
CGGCCGCCTCCGATAGAGATGCAAGAGCATCGATATCACTATCGTTACTATCGATGCTGTTTTTATTGCTTGTGTCTGGCAACGCTAGTGTCTCGAGACCGTGGGTCAGGCAGCTCCGTATGCCCGAGCCAGGATAATCAGACTTGGAAGTGCTGCTCAGTTGAGACACCAGTGATGCTTATTTAGCTTTATGGGGACGAAAAGGCATATAAATTGTTTTATAACAAAGCAAGAAAGGTAGGTAACTTCGTTAAGTCGGTTTTCTGTACCCTATTTAAGTTTAAAAATATCATAACTTAGTCAAAAAAAAATAAATTTCAATTCGGAAAGTTTTGCAGTGTTAGTTTTTATTAGATTAGCAAATCTGCATATTTAAATATTTAGGAAAATTAAAATTTGTTGTTAAGTTTTGACAATTTTAACGATGTCACCCATTATATTTTTTGAAAAAAATTTAATATTGTTAGTTTTTTTCAAACTTTGCTAGATCGATTCGGCTGTCGATCCTGATCCCGAAAATATATGGTTTATAAAGTCGGAAATTAATGAACATTCTACAAAAGTGTAAAACTGTTTGAAGAAATATATAAAATGACTTCAATATATCATAATACGTATTAAATCGAATTTTACCCATCTCACTTTGCAGCAGTGATTCTTATATACCTACATATATTGCGCAATTGGGAATACATTGCATTTTACTAACCACTGGATATATTAATACACCCCAACAGCATGATTTATTAGGCAATTTGAGATTAGTAATTCAATACCTTAAATTTGTATATTTCCTCTGTGCAACTAATGAAAACAATAACAACAACAGAAGAAGAAAAATAATTAACAATTGCAAATTTTTTTATTATTTAATTTAATATGCCGATTTGATAACATAACTAAAAGTTACTCAGAAAAGCAAATTGAAATTAATGCATTTTTGGCTTAGTTATGATAGACTTCAAATTCAATAATAATATGTATATAGATTCTACAATTTAGGTCACAGAACACTAATCAATTAATAAAAATCTAAAGAAAATGCATACATGTGAATAAATGTTTGGTGTAGGTCAAAAGTAATTTAATTTATTTTTATGGTGAAATTATAATTACACCCAATCTTTGTACATACATACATATTTGGCACAGCAAGTAATAACAATTAATCAGAAATCAGACTGTAAGCAAACAGTTCCGCGCGGCAACGCTTATCGCAGATGCATATAAAATATATGTGAACAATATATACAAATATTTTAAAGCCTTACGTGTAAATTATTTTTCTTGGTTTAAATAATATACCTATAAAAAATTATGTAAAATAAAATATTGGAGGGACTAATATTTACTGATAATTCCCTTCAGCAGTTTCTAACTTCTACAAGTGTCCGCGCAGGCGCAGTACGCCCCTCATCTTTTCTCATTCATAGTAAAAGCCATTTTAAAGACTGCCGCGGGAGGCCAGGGCCAGCGGCGTTGATAGTGTTGTCGTGGTCGTGATGTTTCCGCTAGTTGCTCTATTCGGCGGGCAGACACCGTCGGAATACGCCAGAGCCAGGGCGGCAATCAGGGTCAGGAGAAAGGCGAGCCCCAGGCCGCCGCAGCAGAGGCGCCGCACATTCTGCCACCAGGGATCCAGGGCGAAGGGCAGCAGTTCATCCAGCGTCAACCCGTAGGAGAAGCTAAAAAAGAGAGGAGGGAGATAAGGAAAACGCTGTGTGTAATGAAGTTATTTTTTAATGAAATGCGACGGAAAGCGTTTACTCAGCAGTTGTGAAAATGGGCTCATAATCCTTTGGACCCTTCCGCGTTGCAGGCACGACAATAATGTGCTGCTGCTGCTGTTGCTGTTGCTGCTTATGTCCTTGTTGCGTTGCCAGCAGTGCTGTCTTCTCATTGCAGGACATATTTGCCTTGATGTACCCTGGGTACTAGTGCAAAAAGTGAGGTATTTCCGCTAGGAGATTTGAGAAAAATAAAGGCTTGATTAATAATTGGAATTTTGTATATCGAGCTCTAATATTTATAATTGAAGAAAGGGGTTAGTATTTACTAACAACTTTTCGAAACACCTTAAAAATCATTAAAAGGGTATTAGACACAGGGTAAGCATCCCTTACTTTGCTTACTTGTCTGTCTCGCAAGGGGTCTCTAAAAGTGCAAACACTTCAAGCTGTGCAGTTCGCCGGGAATTACTCCGTGGAGGAGGAGAACTGGTGGACTACTGACGACTGTCGACCGGCCTCAGCTTTGTCGCAACTTTAATTAGCTTGCAGCCGAGGCTGTCTCATTGCTTTATTGCTGTTTGCCTTTGTGCTCGGATTCCTGTAAACAACTTTATCTCTCCGCCTTTTGTAGCGTGGCGGTGTCTCTCCGCTCATCTTCCGCAACCAGAATCAGAACCAGCTTCCCTATCTGGTGGCGCTTTTTTGGGGCATTGCATAACGGCGGCCGTCCCCCAGTTACCCATGGTGATAAGACCCCTGCCCGGCTTCGGGAAATGCGAAAAGGAAAAGTCTGGGTCGGTTTAAAGTGTAGTTTATTGGTTTTCATTTGGTAAACATGCACGGAATACATATATACGTATGCGGCACTGCTCTGCCGAGAGATGCCAGTAAGTCTAGGGCCCTAGGCGCTCTATTCGATTAGGAAAACGTTAAGCTTTCTGCTACCTCGTAACGAGTACGAGTGCGGGTTCATGGGTATGTTCTCATAGTGAGTATATTCAAATGCGTAGCTTTCGATCGGGTATTTCTTATAGCGTATTGAAGTGAGAAGAGAGTTACGGCTGGTGAGATCGATGGATCTGCACCCCAAGCATATGCTACACAAACTACGAGTACATATGTGGTAGTCGATCTATTCGGTTAATTGCATACTTTATCGGCCTACGCTCTGGATACATTTAAATGGGGGGTTCTGGATGCTCGAGTATGCATTGGTTTTGCTTTGGTTTTCGTTTCGTTTTTGGTTTTGCTTTGGGTAAAATCACATTCATAAGTATACATGTAAAAATGCAGTAGGTAGATATTACTTGAATTCGAAAATACACGATAAGAAACAACAAATGGCTAATATTGTACAATACACATACATATTAATTGTCGGTTTGCCCATCAAAACATACAGATTCGAATGCTATCAACTATCGTACATCTATGGAACGGAAAAGTCGAATCGGAACTGATCGAAAGCATAGGTAAAAAGTACATAGAACCGATAGATCCCGTTCCTTTTATCCAGATGCGCTGCCTACTCCTAGTTCTCTAGAAGTACCTACATCCTATGTCGGAAGCACTTTACTCGATTTATTTGCCTTTGCCATTAAAGATAATCGTCTATTGGTAATTGTCTTTATATATGTATATATCTGGTTATCCTCTATGTCGTATTGTTACCTTCACTGCGGTTCGGCACTTCTATTCCATTCATTATTCGATTTGTTCCTACATCCGTCCTCGCCCTGCACTTTATTGATTTCCTCCTGTCCGTGGATATACTCGTATGTACCATATGGCCTCAAGCTTACCCTGACCCGTGGTCTGTTAACTGCAGTTAAAATTCTAGAAGGTCCTTCTCGGATCTATAAGCAACGCTCACTGATATCGTGTCGTAATTTCGATTCAAAAACGGAAATGAAAAGGCTCATGGGAAATACATTTAAAAGGAAATTTAATTACATTATCTAGCGGTAAACATTGATGGTATCATTTAATACATTATTCATTCTTGTTTGTATATTTATTAAATTGTTTCATAGTTCGTATATGTATGCGGTAATTAATTATCAATTACGACTAAATTTGGCGCATTTTCTTCATTAAGTCCCCGTACAGTTGTGTGACCCCAAATATATAATACAAATTTATGCATGTGGCTATAAATATCATTAGGTTTCATCCTCCTCCTCCTCCTCCACTCTCATTCGCTAGAATTTTGCTATATGAAAAATAGTACATTATACAAAAAATATGTACCACCGTCCCGTTACATTTTGATAACGATCAACTCTAGTTATTTCGGTTTGGTTTTTGTTTGGTGTTTGCCTTAATATCCAGTTTCTGTTTCTCTACGTTTCGTTCGATTACGTTCGATCACTGCCAGCGACATAAGCAAATTGAAAGTCTTTTTTAAGTAAATTGATTAGTGCTCTTGTCCTTGTCATTGTCCTTTTCTATGTTCTCGTTCTCGTTATCGTTCTCGTTACCGTTCTCGTTCTGGTAGTGCAGTGTGGAAACACTGGTGGTCTTTCTCGCTAATCGCTAGTACTAGTAAGTAAGTAGTGCCGCCATTGCCTTGGTCAGAGTTTATGAAAATGTCGCAGCTAGTTGGACTTGTGTCGATAGTGTGAAGTGACTAGAACTAGTTGTTGACGAGGCTCCTATTTGGTAGTTGTCGTAGTAATAGTAGTAGTAGTATTTGTATCAAGTGTGTTAGATGGCTAAGAGGGACTGCGTTTCTCGTGGGCCAAGACCCTTGGATTTCTCTAAAACTTACACATGTATTAAATTAACAATGGTTTTCGGCAGATGGAGAGACAATATCGAATGGGGGGACTCTTGGGACTCGGAGCCCGGGCTTCCGGCCCCTTTGTTCAGGTTGGGTTTCGGTTAATTGGATTAAGTACAGCTTTAACAAACAACAACAATGACTTAAGTTGTACACAGAATGATATAATAAATATAACCGTAATTTAATAGTAAATTAAGTATATGTGGCATAACAGTAAATGATCTCGTTACAATTACAAGATTGCTGAGCCGTGGCAGCCTTTCTGTATTTACAATTCATATATCAATAGAGCGAGTAATCGTAAAAATTTGTTTTTTTTTCATATATATATAAGCCTGACTTAAACCTATTTAACAATACAATTTTACTTTTAGTATTAACATAAATTTTACATAAGATATATATATAAATTTATTCTCAAACTCTTTCCAACGCCAATGCGAACAATGCGAACGGTGCCCCCGCCAAATGCGGCCAGAGCAATGCGGCTGTGTGAGCTCCTTAGACGCGGATGATGTCGTAGGCCTCCAATATGCAGATGACCACGTAGAAGACCCAGAGGAATACAAGGATCGCTGAGCTGATGTACTTTGAGACCTTTGGACCGCCCAGCTCGGCGCCAATGCCCTTGTGACAGCGCCGAACCATGATAAGTAAAATGGCAATCAGGGCCTCGCCGCAGAATAGCGCCACAGCAAAACCAATCCTGTGAGGGAATTTGCATCAGTTTATAATTTTAAATGTTTAGTATAAGCAACGATTTCCTTCTAGTTTCACAAGGTCTTTCCCCATGATTGGATAGCGATTACTTACGTTCCAGGCTCAACGTTGAAGGTCATGCCATGGGAGCTGTGGTACACGGCCGCGATGGTCCAGGCCAGGCCGATGCCCAGGAATACGTTCACCGCATTGCTGCCCGTGACGTTTCCGATGCAGTTATCTGCTCCCTCGTCGTGCTTGGCCGCTATCATGCTGGCAAATGTGTCTGCGAGTCGAGGGAGGGAATTGAGTGTCAGGGGAAACCGGTGGCCGGGTTCCGGATCACTTACCTGGTATGCTGGTGCCCAGGGCAACGAACAGGATGGCGGTCACCGAGTCCTTGATATTGAGGGTGCAGCCGAAGTACGAGGCGGCGTCCCCAATCACGGCGGTGATGACGCCAATGACGACTATGGACACCACAAAGGTCACATAGCCGCCGCAAATGTCTGTGGGTGAGCCGGTGGTTAAAGAAATTGGGCTAGTAACCTGAGAAGGGTGTGTGGAGGGATGCTTACCTGTGGGCGGCACAAATGCAAATATTACCTTCCAAAAGAGGCAGAAGAAGTGGCTAACGTAGTTGAAGCAGGTGGGCACCTCCTCCTCGATATCTCCGTCGTTATCGTATTCACTTTCGTCGGCTGCAAGGGTTTGTGTTTGCATGAAAAGTGATAGTTTGAGAGGGGTGAAAATCGACTCTGGTCTACCTGGAATGACGGTGAGGGCATCTTTGAACTGCTCCTTCCAGGAGGATGTGCCGAGGACGGCGGAGACGTTCGCTTTGGCCACCAGTTTGTCGACAGTAGCCTGTAGAAAGAGTTTTGTTACTCGCAGTTTAAAATTGGATAGTGCTCACTTTATATTTCGTGTGCATTATAATATTTTACATCAACAACAAGATGATAAATCAATCAGCCAATTTAGAAAATAAATATAGTATCGGTAACTGAGTAAATCAAACTCAAGTTGGCAAACTAAAGTTTTTTCGAGGGTGTGTAACTGGAGCTTCTTCCAAAAATTGTCACTCCAAAGCAGGGTCAAAGGCCACAGATTGATGAGCAACTTTCTCCCTGCTCACATTAAGTATACGCCACCGAGCAACAATGAACACAAGCCCATTAAACGCACACAACACAGACACAAGGCAAACAGGGCACTCAACGTGTCATTTAGAGATTTGCACACAATTAGGTGCTTATTTGCCCGGCACCTGAGCGGTTAGCGGTAACTCGATCTGGTGACTGGACAGCTCCGCCCACCACTCGGGGGATTCATTACCCTTACAGGCGTGCCAGTCTGGCGCACGCACTCACTTATCCACAGGCAGTCTGCATGTAAATGGACGCAGGGATTGGGACTGGGATTGGGATTGGGTTTGTGACTGGTGTTGTCATAGTCGTCAGTTGGCCGACAAGTGAATTGGATTGCTTTTCATTTGCATTGTGGCGAGGGGTTTCAGGGCGATGTATCAGTGTCAAAGGAACGCAGCGCCTGACTTACCTTAAATTCCTGGCTCTCTCGGATGCGCACGGTCGCGGCGGACAGCTCCCCGTTCCTCGGCTTGCTCATCAACAGGATGCGATCCAGTTCGGTCAGCTCGCCAGGTGATTTCCTCTCCACCGCCTTGATTTGGGCTGCCATGTCGTCGTCTGGCCAGGTGAGAATCAAGAATATTAGTCCTCCGATTCGGCTGATTAACACTGTGTTGCATGCAGCCACACCCCCCACAGATTATCTTAAGGCTATGTGGTACGAGAGTTACGAGACAGACATGGTGTGCGTTGGCATACAAACGGATGGGTGATGGGACATAGACACAGATAAGATATAGATAAATAGATATATAGATAGTAATATGGGGTACTCGGGACAGGGATGAAAACGGAGAGTTTCTCGGTAAAATAAATACTTGGAATTGGCAACCACACGCCCGCAATTAGCTGGAAAACTAATTAAAAGCATATGTTTGTAATGGGATGCGGGCTTCAATTGAAAAGGGAAGGCCAACTAAAGAGGGGAAGATAAATCGAAGCCCATTGAAGCGCCCACATTAAAGCCAGATTTTGTTGTTATTTATTCCGTGACTGCTTTTCTGTTTAAATCATTTTCGGGTCTCGGGCCAGCGACTTCAATGAGCCTGCAAAGTGCTTATCCTAAGTTGACATCAGGATGCAATTGAGTGGAAAATGGAAATTGATAAACTGCATATTAAGCAGACTGGGATACAGACAGAGACAGAGGCTAAGGCAAAGACAAAGGCAA
Organism: Drosophila nikananu; assembly: GCA_008042635.1. Lineage (NCBI taxonomy): Eukaryota > Metazoa > Arthropoda > Insecta > Diptera > Drosophilidae > Drosophila > Drosophila nikananu. The sequence goes on along the minus strand of VNJV01005508.1, from coordinate 98,758 downwards.
AGAGCGAAGGGCATGCATAAAGGTCACGGTATAACATTAGGGCCCCAGATATTGATGACTCACGAGTGGGATCTCCAGAGTGTTCGTGTTTTTCTATAGACATCGACATGACACAAGTACGTTGAGGGGTGATTCGGGGGGTAGAGTTTAAAGATTTTTTGTTAAATGGTCTCAAACATGTTGGATATGGCTTCAACAATCACTTTCTAAATATTCAGTTAACGAATATGCGATGTGGTGACATGTCTTTCTACTGTAAGATGCTCCTTAAGACGTTCTTAATCGTTAATCGCTACTAAACAGCCACAACACATCGATACAGGCATTGGGTTTAATCAGTAGCCCGTCAGGATCGTTAGGTGTACTTATTAAAGTGCTTACAGTATTGCCTTAAGTCTAAAACACACAGATAATACACGTTCAACAGAAACAGCCAAAATGGAGGAACACAAATTACGCAGAACAAAGCCGGATATCGGGTTTCTGAGTCACAACAAATCAGCGATTACGTGTATTACTTACAAATCGATTTGGCGATGCAGAGGCATGTTTGATTGGAGTGTGACACCGATACGGATCGGTGCGGTATCGAGATATCGAGATCAAATTCGAGCAGCAACCGGGGCAATCAGGCACACAACATGTGGGAGGATCGGATCGGGCACAAGCGCGTTTTACAAATGTCCGCCGAGCATAGAGATACCAAAACATTACCAAAAACTGTGTCCCTGTTCAAACTTTATTTCAATTGAAGACGAACGAGGCCCGATTTTGCCCGCGTGCTCTGGGGTTTGCGTTTGCTCTTTACTATTTGCTTGGTTGCTTTTACTTTACACAAAGCCGGAAGCTTGCATTTGTCAAGTGCGTGGCTGCTGCTTCGAAAAAAGCGCAATTGTTTCGGGATAAATGCAGATGCAACATACACACAGATACGACACTAAGACGCACATACAACGGAGATTGTGTATACGACGTGTGGGTTAATGACCAATCGAACTAACAAAACAATAAGAGCTATGAACATGAAAATGGCGATCAAATACTCTCGTCTCTGGCTAACTAGCGCTGCTGCTGTTGTCGCTGTTGTTGCATATTCACTATTAACTGAACACTTGAAATGATCGATCGATCCCGCAATATGCAGAGAGATATGGCAGAAAAGAAAGACAGTTTTACGTACCAAAAAATCGATTGAAAAATGATTCCTTGTTAGTGTCATCTGCGTGAGGATTGATCGTGTGACATTTGGTGGCATTTACGGAGGCGATTGGTTCGATTGGGTTAGAGAGACAAGTGTGAACAATGGAATACTCGGTTAAGTCTAGATTACAGGCAGATGGTTACAGTACTGGGGGGGTGCTGTGGGATGTGGTGGTGCCGGTGCTGGGAGGGGGATTGATATCGGGAACGCTAGATGGGGCACAGAGATGCAGGTGAGGAGTACTAGGCTAGAACTTCGACTGATACAAAACATAACGAAAGATTCCGCTGCCCAACGCCACTGGTTAAGTAACTGATACGGAGGAGGAAACGGAAATTAAACCAGAAACGTAAACGGGATGGGGTCGCTAGGGAACGTACACAACACCAAAACGAAATACGCTACTTTATGTACTTCGGGGAATGGCTTTAAGAGGAACGAATAAAATGAATTTGCACTTTTTTGCCCGCAATTTCCGCACTCGGTGAAGGAAAGAAAAAGTAGGAGCTGAAACTTGCACTTGGCAACTATTTCAGCTCGAGAAACCGAAACCCGAAAGTGTTGGCCAATCGCAATTGGAATTTTACTTTTCCCATTTTCCGTTTCACGTAACGCCTTTTTTCACGTTCTACGCTTTCGTGTTCAATTAAAATAAAATTAATTAATGCACAATTCAAGGCTTACGGTAGTGAGTGGAATCTAGAAGCATAAAGAACACAAATTAAAAGACCAAAAAGTATAAAAAGAACCCATGAGTCGAAGGGATGCTAAAAGACACACGAAGCCAAATTAACAATTTCTTGCACTTCAAATTGGAATTTCCAATTTACAAAGTTTTTATGTTTTCGGTTTTTGCTCTTTTTCTGTATTCTGTTTTCTGCCGGTCTCTTCCACCTGTTTATAATATTTGGGGGTCAAAGCGGGGAAAAAGACTCGAAAAAGGGTTGCTTGGAAACAAGGTTTAGGGGGGTGGTTGGGGGAAAAGGGAAGAGAGGAAAGTGCTGGGTCGGTGTCGCAGGCTCTGCTCCTGACCAGGACAGATACGAACTTGTGCCGTCTTCGGTGCACAGCTAGCTGGGCTTTTTCTCGGGGCTGCTTCGCTCAATTTGGTTAGTTTTTGGGTCTGGGTCTTTGGGGTGGATTCAAGGGGTTTTGGGACTTGGGCTGGGGTTTTGGCTTGGAGTTTTGGTTCTGGTTTCGGGTTTGGGTTCGGGTTCGGGTTCAGTTTCAGGTTCTGTTTCTTTTTTTGGATCTCAGACTCACCTGGCGCCAACTCCGGTGTGCCGATGAATATCCTGAAGCTCACATCCTTCTCGTAGCTGCTCTGCTCCGTAATGTAGATGTCGATGGTTTTCCTGCAAGAAATCAAGAGCACAAAGCGTTAGGGAGGTGTGCGGTGGAGGTGTGAAGTGCGTAATCGAGTGCACATAAGCCAAGAGCCTTGGGTGCTTTGATTAATGCTCTTGCCACGGCTATAATGGCCGCAATCTTGACACTCGAAACGGAGCTCCGAATTTATTAGGCGGCATTAAGTGCGCAGCTTTCGGCTGCGACATTGCCACCCCCTAGGAGGGCTGAGCAAATACATATATTACGTATGCGCCCAGTGGGCCGTGTGTGTAGTTGAACACAAATATTCGCATCACTCATGTGCGCCTAAATAAAATCTAATTATAATCGCTTCAGGGAATTTATTATTTTTAGCCATAAAGTCGACACTTTGTTTGCCTTCGATGCGGAATGGCCAAACATTCGAGCGATAGCGATAAGTTTGAGTGGACAAACAAGTCTTAAGTCTTTCCCACTCAACTGTTGCAATTCTGGCGCTCATTTCCATCGCCTTGGCTAATTTGCTTTCGGCCAAGTGCAAACCAAGGTCTACAAGGTCTTGCCCCACGGCTGGCTAGCTCAACTTTAACCTTTCTGGCGGTTGGCAGCTGCTTTCTTCCACTCCAATGCCTTTGCATTTCTCAGCTTGATATTAAAAAGGCAAAGGCGCTTGGCGAAAACAGGCACCTGTTTATGGCCCGGCTTTTATGGTCTCAAATAAAGGGGAAAATGCGACGGCTTACACTTCCCGTAACTGGTTATACTGCCCATCAAATCATTCACGTGCCTCCGCCAGATTTCCCCAGCCAATGACCAGGGCTTTCCTTGGAGTTGGAGAACAGATGACCAGCCACGGCAACAAGTTCCAACGCCACTCACGTGCCTCGCCCCACCGTCCACTCCCGCACAATAAATCTATAAAACTTGTCGCTGGCCATCGTAAATAAAAGCACGCCCCGGACCAAGGGAATTAGGTGGCGCATTAGATTTGATGCGATTTGCCGTTTATGGGATCTACACGTCTCCGCCTTATCGCCCCTTATCGCAATCGCAATCGGCCGGAATCGAATCTCCGATAGCCCAAAGTCGGAGTAACCGCCGACCGGGGTCAGTCTTCAGCAAGATGTCCCGCAGCCTGAACGCAATTCTGATCGCCATCGCCCTGCTGGCCCTGCCCGCTTGGTCGGCCCCGGAGTGCGGCCGCAATCCGGAGCAGTGCAGGGAGCAGGCCATGCATCCGGATCTGCCGGAGCCGCGGCCGGAAGCGAGGAAAATGAGGGCTGTCGAGGGCGAGGACACCACCGCCTATTGGCGCCAACAGGGCGTGCAATTCGTCCAGCAGAAATTGGCAGCCGAGTTGAACCAGCGACAGGCCAAGAACGTGATCCTCTTCCTGGGCGACGGCATGGGCGTGACCACCACTGCTGCGGCCCGCAATCTTCTGGGCGGCGAGGAGAAGGCGCTCTCCTTCGAGAACTTCCCCTACACGGGCCTCTCGAAGACCTACTCCGTGGATAAGATCGTTCCGGACTCGGCCTGCACGGCCACCGCCTACCTGTGCGGCGTGAAGGGTCAGGAGGGCACCATCGGTGTGAATGGGCAGGTGCCCCGCACCGACTGCAAGGTCATGCTGGACGAGTCCACCCACGTGGACTCCATTGCCAAGTGGGCCATGGAGGCGGGCAAGTGGGCGGGCCTGGTGACCACCACCCGCGTGACCCACGCCTCGCCCTCCGGCGTCTACGCCCACATTGCGGAGCGCGACTGGGAGAACGATGCCGAGGTGGCTACCGATTGCGGAGCCGACTCCGGGATTCAGGATATCGCCTATCAGCTATCTCGCGGCGAGGTGGGCAGCAAACTGCGCGTAATCATGGGCGGCGGACGCAAGCACTTTGTGGACGCCAGCCTGGAGTCCTGGGGCAAGCGGACCGACGGACTGAACCTAATCGACGAGTTCAAGGCGGCCAGCGACAAGAACGTCTATGTGACCACCGCCGCGGAGCTGGAGGCCGTGGATGTGACAACGACCGATCGCCTGATGGGCCTCTTCAACGACGACCACCTGCAGTACATGATGGAGACCACGCCGGAGAGCAGCCAGCCCACTCTGGAGCAGATGACCCGCAAGGCCATCGAGTATATGCAGCAGAGCGAGCAGGGCTACTTCCTCTTCATCGAGGGAGGCCGCATTGACCAGGCCCACCACATCAACCAGGCGCGCATGGCGCTCAACGAGACAGTCGAGTTCTCCAAGGCCATTGCCGCCGCCCAGGAGCTCACCAGCGAAGACGACACCCTACTGGTGGTCACCGCTGATCACTCGCACGTGTTCACCTATGCAGGATATGCGGTAAGACCAACTTTGAAGCCTGCTGTGCCACTTGATCATTTCTCTAAGAGATTTCTAGGCACTCTCTTGTCTTTCCATTTGCTAACGTTCTGATTTTCAGTACCGCGGCGAAGATGTCTTTGGCAAGGCTCCAGTGACGGGGCTGGATGGCAAGCCCTACATGGTCCTGAGCTACGCCAACGGCCCCAGCTACGAGAACTTCTACGACACGGAGACCAAGGAGCGCAAGGATCCCACAACGGTCATCACCGGTGCCCACGACGACGAGTTCCCCTCGGGAGTGCCAATCGACATGGACTCCCACGGCGGCGACGATGTGCCTGTCTACGCCCTGGGTCCCTGGTCGCACCTCTTCACCGGTGTCTACGAGCAGAGCACCATTCCCCACCTGATGGCCTACGCCTCCTGCCTGGGCGAGGGCCACACCATGTGCAGCCAGTAGGATCGAAGGATGGGAGGATGCCATGCCGCCTGGCCATAACAATTAAGTTTGAAGCTCATTAAATCCAGCCAGCAAGTGGCATTTGCATTCGCCTGCACTCGAGTTTATTATGCGAACGCAAACTGCAAATTGAATTAAGGCGACTTTGCGGGGGAAATTCTTAACTGGGTTACGTGTGGCGGGCTCCCATCATCGCCCTCGTCTACTTTGCAGTTTGAAACTCGTCAGGGCTCAGATGGAACGGGAGTAGCTCCACCGAGTGGCTCGTCCGACTTCTTGACGGCTCTTCTGTTGCGTGCGCACGCCAAAAGTTGGGAACCCTTGGAGCTGGGAATGGAAATTTGCAAATTGCCACGTTTTGGGTCGTGCGGCTGAGCCATTAGAGAGATTGGGCCGCAGACTCCTAATCGGTGCTTTAACTGTACTGTGTACTGTAATTGCATATTTGCAATACCAATTTTCCGTGCACCCATCAAAGACTAATTAAAATCATTAAAAGACATGCGTCATCGCTGAATAATTTGAAAAATTGCCCGCAAATTGCCAGTGAAAAAGGATTCCGAGTAACTTTGTGTGTGTGGGTGAATGCTTCCACCTCCATTTCCGATTCGATTGAACGCTAAATTATATCCGCCACACACACACACACAGGAATGTCAAATGGCACTGCTGTGTGGTGTGTGCGTGTGAGCCAAGACCTCATTTCCTTCATATGACAGCTATTAAACCGCCGAGCCCAGAACTAGGTCCCCACCCCGCCACTCGCCGACTCGGTTGCCCCGGCATTCAATGCTAATTTCGTTGTATTGCCGATGCCTGAACCACTTCCGCCGTTTGATTTCAATGGCAACGACCACGTCGCCGCCGCTCATTGTTAACCGACGCGCCTCTAATCCCCGCGAAGGGGCTATTGATTTTGCAAAACTATCAGGTGGGGCGGCGAAGGAGGAGACAACTCGGCCAACGCTGTGGCCACCAGACGTGCCATGGTCAAAGCCATCTGCCGGAAGGGCGACCTTGGACCGAGTGTGTGGTCAGCCTGTTGTGGCTGTGCCAACAAGTGCTCTTCCAGTGCGAGGTGCTATCAGATCTCTTCCGATTTATGGCTTTGCTATGATTTATGGCCAAGATAAGGGGTCTTCAATTAATTTAATGCCTTCGAATAATCGCAGTAGCTATCGGACTATTTTGATTTTGATAACTGCTTGTGCTGCAATACGAACAATGCCATTTCACTTAGGTCAGTGCAATTCTCTAGTAATAGCCTCAAACTACCTTAACACATGCAAGAGATTCGGACTCTTACAGCAGACAATGATTGCCTTGGGAGAGAGCTAAACAATAGGTGAACGAATCGCTTTGGTATGTGGGCAAGCTCAAAACCAGACAATTTTGGTGGGATGAGCTTGTAAGCCGACGATTACCGTCCACACTGCCACACAGCACTCCGGAGCCGGATCCGGTGTCCTGCACACCCGTCGTTGTCTCAGCCGATTGATGCCACAGCTCAGGCTAATAATCCCCGCACAAGAGGTCCTGTGCCAGCCTGATTTCACGGCTCCTGCTAAGCGCCTCAATTACCTGCCCGGGCTTTGCCAGTGGCTCCCATTCCCCTCTCATTCCCAGTCCCCATCCCGGTCCCAGTTTTCCAGTTCCGCATGCAAAGCAGACCCCTGAAATACCCGTATGGTCAAGCACACATAATAGCATTACTTAGTCAACGCAAGGGCGAGGCCACCCGGGAAAGGCATGGAAAAGCATGGCATGGGGGACAGGGAAGGGTGTGTGCAAACTTGTGCTTGAAAATAAAATTAAAGAAAAATATAGCAATTTGCATAGCAATGAGCAGTGCACAGAGCAGTCCCTGCCTGCCGGGGGACGTGAACGTGGGCAGGAGTGCCTTTTGGGCGGGTCTAACCATTAAGCCCCAATTGCCAACTCTCTGGCCAACTTTTACCTTTTGTTGGGCTGCCATTCTATCTGCCCACTTGGAAATCCCAGCTGAGCCCCGCCACCCGGAGAGCTGCGGTGAAACGTCGCTTTCGGTTGGAAGTTTTCCGAATGACGTTGCGGCTGCATATCATTTTATTGGTACGCAGCGTGGCTTTTGAGGTTTTTCATTTCAAATTCAAATTCAAGGCAAAAGTCTAAGTCACCTGGGTGCGCAAAATGGCCAAACGGGGCGAAACCCGAGCTGGGTTAGAAATAAGGTGGCCGGGCGGAAAGTCCGAGCTGCTAGCCGGCGGCCAAGTCAGTTGAGCTGCGTTGATTGCAATATGCAGTTTTTTGCCCCAGGACCTGCTGCTCTCTCTCTCTTTCTCGATAATTAATAATGTGTTTGCCAGGCATCGTTTTAATGAAATTTCCAGGAAAAACTGCAGGATGCGCGGGCGGAAATTTAACAAGAATTTTCAGCGTCAGATAGATTGGAACTTCGGGGAATTCGATTAAAGGCAACTGCCCGTTGCCAGATCGAAATTAAAGGGTGTTGTATTTTAATTAAATGACGTGCCAGTTCGCACGTGTCAATTAACGGTGAGTAACCTGAAGTTCAGCTGGAAATACCTAGAATTTACTTGCAACAGGTGGCGAGTGAGGTGAGTGAAATACGACACCAAGTGGTTTTTGTCAGCTTGTAATGAAAATTAATCCCAATTAAATTGTTCAAAGTAGATTAAAAGCATTTTTGCTGATTAATTTAAATCATATAATTGCATATTTTCGGAATAAAGCTTTTGAAATATGGCGGAATAAATACAAGCAAGTGCCTGGTCATTGCATGTGAGTTCTCAAAGGTCAAGAGCGTTAATTTAATAAATTGAAAGCGAATTAGTATTTATTTTCCGAAGGTCCCTCATCATCGTCGTCGTCGTCGGGCAGGTCACAGCCGCAGCTGTTGTTCCATCGCTCTATCAGGCTGTCAAATATTGACGAAGTAAACGCGAAATTCATTTAAAATTTATCGAAAATTTCAGAGCGAGCTGCTAAGCAGGGGGTCCCTCGAACTGAGTGGTCTATGGACTTTATACTGGCAGTTAAATTGAGCCCTAATTTGGCCGGTCTATCAAAATGTCAAGTTTTGTTTCCCCGACTTGTGCAAACATTTCATCGAGAAGCAATCAGAAGTTGAAGCTACAAAACACGAGGCAGGTTAATGGAATCTTCAGCTTAAAGTGGCTTTAAAAAAGTGTATAAGCCATTGAATTATTATTTAGGGAGTCTTTAGGAACACGGCAGGCTAAGAAATAGTAGCAGGTTTCTACCTTTCTACCTCGGAGTTCTCCTATTTAGCAATTATTTAAATTAAAATTGTATTTACTCGACTTATACATCCTGTAAAACATCTAGAAAATGTCCTTTTCCACTCCCCCACTATAGTATACTAATTCAGGCTCAAAGACCCTATTATTTCCCTGCTCAAACCTCGCTTGTAGATGGAAATGTAAAAACAGCGATTTAACCATTCCGATAGCAACAAATTGAATGCATGTTCGACCAAATGAGCGTGACCCGGAGTGCAAAACAAAGCGTTACCCTTTCCCTTGAGCGGGTGTCGCCGCAAAGACAACAAATTATACTTGTTGAGGCGCGAAATTAACAACAGCCCGGCACTATCTCTGGCCGACAATGGCGACAATCGGAATCGAATCGAGTATATAATAACCCGCCAGCTAAATGCGGGCCATGTCACATGCAGGTGTCGCGGCAGGAGGGGATTCGAGCAGTCGAACTCCAAGACAGGAATAAATGTGGGCGCTACCCCCTTGGGGCGGAAGTCACGTGGTGGGTTCCTCCGTGTCGGGTTGGATAACAAAATAATAGCATGGCATTCTACCCAGGTATTCTCAACTAAAACAAAACAATTAACTGTGATGCACGAAAATAAATAAACTGTAGGGGAAGCTTATAAAAAGAAACTAGTTGAGATTTTTAGGAATTCATTTTATTTACTGTGATTTTAGGAAGAAGATAATTTAAAATACAGATTCCTGTTTACTTTACTTTCATCTTATAGCTTAGTAAAAAGCTTTATCTAATGTATTCCTCAATTTCTTATCATAAGTTCGAGATACATATATTAAAATACTCATAAATCAAAGTTAAAAATGATAATTGAAAATACATATTTATAAAACAAAAATCCTTTACAAAAAGTAAATCCTATTTTCTGCTTCATCTTACAGACACAAGTTAATAAAATAAATCATAAATGTTACTCCTACTTGATATATTTCAGACCCAAGACCCTTTGGCTGTCCACCAGTTTCCCCCAAAGCTAATGAAATCAAAACTCAAAATGCTTCCAAATAGAATCACAAATTGAATCTGCGCCTGTCGACGCCGCCTTCGCTGGTTTCCAAGGATCTGACGAAATGCGGCTGACCGTGAGCAAAGTTGCCACAGTAAATAAACGTGAGATGTTTTTCTGGAATTCTAAATCACCGTTTAATTGGCTCCGGCCACACAAGTTCATCCCCCGTAGCAGGCACGTGTGGGGGCCCGGACCTGGTCGTAAACCCTCTGAGCAAACTGGCATCTCTCGTATTTATTTTTTGATGTTTTTGTTTAGACAATTCTGTTTTTCCGTTGGCTCTGTGCGCAGAAAAGCCAAGGGGCTGCCATGTCGTATGAGTAATAATTCATTCATTAAATGCCCATAAACACACACTGCCGACATTGGGTGAAAATATATTTGGCGGAATATGAGCGAACTAAGTCTTCGCGAACTTGCCGTCATAATTACCTACTTATTGAGTTGTAATTGCAAAAGTTGATGTAATTGCTGAGCCGGACTGAGCATTTGCCGGCCTCAAGAACTCACTCTCTTCCAATGGAGCGGCATTCATTAGCTTCCTCACTTTGGAGTGCCTCAGGACTTGGCAAAGTTCTCCTCTGGCAAAAACAAAGACGCCCGACCGACCGGCCGGGGGAACAACTTAATTAAAACGAAGCTAGCAAATTCCTGATAACTAGCCCGGGCGGTTTCTTTTGTTAGAGACTTCGCCCGCACATCGCATTCAATGCAAATCGAGTGGAAGGCCAAGCATCCTGCAGAGTCCACAAATAGCCAACGAATCACTCAATCAAATTTGAAAATCCCCATTGCAGAGGGGCCACTTGATGGCTGTAGAATGACGTACGTACTGGTAAATCCAATTAAACTCACGCAGTGAGTAGAGAATTAATTCCCTATAAATTCACAAGAACTTTAAATATAAATTGGTCTGTGTATACCAAGAGATCTTGAAGGCTGTTCTGATGAGACAGTTCCCGAGTTTCATAATTAGCTTAAAGCCCGCCTAACCTTTCTCTTAAAGAATGCCAGCCAATTTCGCTGTCACATTTAGGTGACGTTTTAATGAAGAAGCAAACGAGGACGAGATCAAAGTAATGCTAACACACAACTCACAATCGGTCCTGACATGTGTGTACATCTGCGGTCGGGGGTTCCTCTGTGCTAAGGTGACCTTTGACATTGGCTTGACTGTGCTGTGCGCTGCTGTGCTTTGTGCGCTTTTCATCATTTGTCGTGGCTGCGGTGTGTCACTTTCAGCTGCCTTATTGAGTTGTGAGCCGGCAACCATAAATCACACCGCAGAGAGTGAGATGCCACACAGAAGAGTAGGGCGGCAGAAGCAGTGCCAGGAGCAACACCTCATGCAGCATGTTCCAGTTGACATTGGCAAATGTAAAGCGGCAGGCAGACACCTCCCGAATCGCTAATCGAAATTCCCAAAATATCCAATGCTAATTGCGGGCTCTTAAATAAATGCGCTTAACCACTGGCTGGCCGGGCGTTTTGCTAAAATAAACATTTTATAATTGCGGCTGCCGAAAGTCCTTAAGCCTGCGAAATTGCTTTCCAAATTTACTGCTGCCTTGGCGGTACTTGCTCCTCTTATTAGAAAACTTTCCCGAGGGGTGCGAGGTGGTCTCATTTAATTTGTGTTGCAATTACCGGGCAAATCGCAATTTTATTACTTTTACTTGGCAGTTAAACAAGTTTTAAAGAGCTTTAAATTGAACACGAGCTCGAACCGGTTGCCAAGGTGAAAGGATGGTATCCAACCAGCTCCTTTGGGGCAACCTTAAACCTAAGCTGAAACCTAAACCTGAACCCCTTCGGAGCAACAGATGCCCCCCGAAATGATGTTCATCTCGATGCCCGGGCCCGAAAATCCAACGTGATGATTACGTTCACCCGTCCTTGTTGTTCCTGTTGATGTCATAATAATAATGATAATAATAATAACAACGAAAACAACCCAAGGAGGAGGCCAAGGCAAATAAAAACAGAAGTAACCAAAATGACGGGGGCCTCGGGAACCGGGGCATCTGCGGTATCTGACCCCATAAGGAACAGTTCATGCTAACGACATCGAGATAAACATGGGAAACCCAAGCCCAAGAATCAGCCAGCACAACCATTTGACATTGGCTAGGACTCACGGACAGACAATTTGCTGCCTGTTGCCGTCCGCCGGCAATTTATATGCCGAGCGAGCCGGCGGAGAGCGGAGGAGCCGAGCCGCAAAGCAAATATCGCAAATAAGGAATGTTGGCCGATCGACTGGCAGATACCCCTTGGTATATATACACAGGACTCTGCTCGTAAATAACTTGTGGCACACACATGAGATGCAGTCTATGGCAACCGAAGTTGCCAAGTTTAGCAATTTCATAGATAATTTTATCACTTTAGTTTTTAACTCAATCGACATCTTAGAGTTCATTGATTATTTTGTTACTAATCAATGTATTTAATTTACATTTTAAATTGATATTTAAAATACCTGAATAAGCGTTAGTCTGTGATGTTCTTTCATGTTTATTTCCCTTTTTGATTTACTTAAATTCTTATTCGTACATAGGATCACTTAGCTATTAGCCGCTGCTGTAATATTCCCACAAGTAATCAGCTCCTTGCGGGGCAAGCTCTCTGGCTGGCAGACTCCCGAGTCCTGACAACCGAGCCGGGATTCAGCGAGTGCCTGAGTGCCTCCAAATGGGCTTAGGCGGGAGGGCACTGCGGTTGTTTGCTCCTCTTCACGCTCACATGAATGGGAAACGGCTGGCAGTTAGGCAGCTTGCCACAATACGGAGACGTAGACGGCGATGGCGATGGAGACTGAGACAAGGACGAGGACAAGCACTTGGATGCAGACTCCGCTTACTTGTCAGTCAGTTAAGCAGCTGGGCCATTCCGGGAAATCAGCCGCCGCCGGCCACAGGAAATGCTACACGAGCAGCAGTGAAAGCCAAAGCCGCACACGACGATGATAACTTGTAAGTTGGTTGGATTTCCAAGTGCCCCGCCCCGATTTGCCCGATGGATATGGCATAAATTTCAATTTTAGATTATGTGTGCTTAATAAAATATTTGCTCTTATCTTTCCTCCGTTTTCTTCTGTTCCTCTGCGGTGCTTTGTACATATTTTATGTTTGACTTTTATGTGCCCGCCTCGCAGCCTCCCATTTGCGGTGCGCTCCACTCGGTGTTGTCTACAAAAAAAAAACGTGGACTAGTCGCTAAAGAGGAGTCGTCTTGAACCCCAAAGGGAATCTTTAATTTGCTGTCTCTCGGAGGAGGAACAGCATTTAGGCCATGTGGCAAGCCGCCTAAATGGTGGCTAATTAACAAATGCCACGCACAGTGAGGTTGTCTGAGAAACCTGTCGGGTTAAACTAATGGAACAACGCAGCCTTTACGCCCGCGAAGCTTATCTTGAGCGCGGTGCGGGAAAGTAGGCAATGGATTTCCACCTAGCCGGAGTTTTCACTGCGCACTGCAAGTGTGTTGGTTATTTAAGGCCCCATAACTCAATCTAAACGTCCTCACTCCCGCCCCTCTCGCCCCGCGGATTATACAAATTTATGCAACAGACCTGGCACTTTGTAGCCTCCCGTTTTTTTGTTTCGCTTCCCCAGTTCCGTTGGGGATTTGTATGGCAGCACTACTCCTCCTTCAGCTGCTCCAGCTGCTCGTGCTGGTTCTGTTTTTTATGAAGCCCGACTATATGGTCATGGCGGTATATCTACACCTATATCCGTGGCTGTGCCGCAGAGATGGGCTCTGATTTTCATTAAAGAGCAGCGAGCAGAGAGCAGCGCGGAGGCCTACTGGCGAAATAAAGAGATTTATTGCAGCCGCATACGCACGCATCGACTTCAAAGTAGCTTGGCCAACAATTTAATTTGTATTCTCTTTAAGGAGCCCGTTTAAGAATACATAAAAATACGGCATTTAATTGTGGGAGCTAGTTTATAGCAAGTTTCTCGCAGGAGCCCGATGCCCCCGAGACCGGCATCGATGTGTGGGAGCTGGCCCCCAAGTTCACTCGGTTCTCCCGGCTTTCTTGGCACTTTGCCAGTGAGGCTGGGCGGCGGCGGCGACGAAACTGGCAACGTTAAAACAAACATTATTACCAACGGCACCGCAAGGCATTCAACTTGAGTGGCTGTAAACGCTACAAAAGGCCCGCAAGGAGCGCTGGATGGGCAAGGAGCACCAGGACCCGCACTTACTCCGCGGAGAAGTCGGGGAGCGGCGACAATGAAGAGCTTTAAAAGTTGGCAAATAATTGCTACAGCAATTGCATCCATCCACTCGGAGCAGAGACATTAAAAAGTATTTCAACTGTCATTGCAAATGGGAAAACGGTTCCAGCAAGGAATCTCCAGTCCGGACCAGCGAAACGACCGCTTTGGGAGCATTTCACCCGGACACATGGCACGACATCGCCATCTCCATCGCCATCACCATCGCCATCGCCATCACCATCTCCGTACAACACAAAACTTGAGCGTGCGAATGCCGCACGGCATCGTTGCCACTTAATTCGTGTAAGTTTTCCCCCGTTGACGTTCACACGCCGCCAGGACACCCGGCGAGGACTTTTGCAGGAGAGCGTGCCCTCCTCTAATTGCCCGCTCCGCTTTCGTTATAACTTAATAATGCAAAAACCTCAAAAATTCATGTTATGTCTGTGGCGACGTGTTTCAAACAATTTCGCGCAAAAGAGCCTCGAGCGGCAAGTGAGAAACTGGGGCGGGACAGCCGTAAATGAGGCTTTGTGCGATGGTGTCTAAGGATAACTAAGACAGGACAAATGTCCCGGAGGAACTGCTGCCCATAATAAACCCCAGTGGTAGTGAGAGAAAATATTTCGTAACTCAGGGAATTGGAATCAAGAAATATTATAATCTAAAAAATTGTTTAAGTGCTCTTTACATTTTAAAATAGAACCCGATTGAAAGTTTATTAGTAATTAAACAATTTAAATTTTAACTAAAAATACTCTGTATTGGTATTCTTCTTCGAAGGACGCTTTTTGTCAGTGTAAAAGGTCCTGCCTGCTCTCTAATTAAGTCAGTAAGTAAATCTTGATTAGTTCCCATCAAATTGAAGGCAGTTCCCAGATTTTCGACCCGCCTAATTCCCGACATATGCTGGCCATCCGTCCGGGCCATAAATCATCTAAGAGCGCCCGCCCAGCTCCTAACCAGACCGACCAGCTACTCCTGACTTATATGTGGCCATGTTGCGTGTTGCCCGACAGTTGGGACATGGCCATGAAAGCCGCAAAAACATATGCAAACGCAGTTAACTGAGTGCGGCTGTCGTCTGCCAAATGTTTGTCAAAATGAATAAATTTTGCAAAATTAATTACATACCCGGCAGGGCGAACTGTGTTCCCCGGGTGTTAATGGCTGGGTGGGACAGGAACAGGGACGTCTGGCCTGCCTGCGGCGTTGTCACCCAGCACGCAGCCAGGACAATTGGGCCACGGTCGCACAGCGGGACATGAGACCCGCAGTGGGCGAATAAAAGAGCAGGCAGCCAGAGCCGGAGCGAGCGCTGGAGCCAGATCAGGGGGCGGAGCAGGTGCTGCCAGAGGCGAAGGGGGACTACGCACAGTGTTTGCCATTTTGCAAAACACCCGAATAAACTCCGCTCCCGGCCAATGCCAGTGCCATCGCCATTGCCAAATGGCAGCTGGTGTGGCAATTAAAAGCCCCAATTATTCCGACTTTAATCGATTCGCGGCGCACTCCCTCACGCACATTCAGCCTGTCTATTCCCAGGGCGGAAATTGCGAGTTCGCCCAAAGACTCCTCCGGGACTTTGCATTGCGTGACATCGGGCTTGTGGCATCGAGGGGGAGAAGAAGTAGTCCAGGACTGCATGTGTGTTAACCCACTTTTCCGCTTATAGAACCCAAAAAAATGATTCCCGTCAAAATTTTTGACACATGTAGGTTAATGCGTAGCATGAAAGTTAAAAGGTGGTTTCTAGCGAAACATCAAAGACTAACTCTCAAGACTTAACTAAGTATAGGAAATTCTCAGAATCAAAATCATTCGTTTAAAGTATTTATATAGGATGAGTCTGATATTTAGTCTTTAGACTAATACTTTAAAGTTGAAACTCCTAAAAATCCTACACAAAACAACAGACTTCTAAATGCAGACTTCTCCTCTGCGGATTATACTAGCATTTAAAGTGAGTTGAATGCCCAAACCAGACACTGAAGTAATGGAACTAGCATCTATATATATTACATTGTAAACCGTACTCACTCTGACTCATTATTTTCGAAGACCAGTTCACCGCGCGCCTCCTCATAGTCCTTACCCTCGGTGGCGCTGTCGTCCTCGGTCCAGTAGGGCACGATGACAGTGCCGCGGGCACCCGAGTAGCGCATGACCTTCAATTCGTAGCGTCCGACGGACTCCGAGACCTCGAAGGACGAGTCCGTGAAGGCGAAGATGCCGGCATGGTCGTCGTCCAGGATCATGACGGTGGCGATCATCGGCACAGATAGCTTGACGTTTTCGGAGGGGTTAAACAGCCGGATGTAGAAGCACTCGTCCTCCTCAAAGACATCGTCGTCGATCACCTCGATGCGGAAGCGCTGCTCGTCCACGCCCGGCGGAAAGCTCAGGCTGCCCTTTTTGCCGACATAGTCGTTGCCGGCGGAGGCGGTCCCGTCCTGCGTCTCGTACTCCACGGTGGCGTAGGTGGAGAGGTCGCCGCGCCGCACCACGCGAACCTCGAACTCGCCACAGTTCTCCATGACCGTGTAGTGGCCCGGCTCGAAGTACACGCGGGTGGGCTCGTCAGTGTCGTCATCGTCGGCTGGGTGGAGCTGGGCCTTCACCTCGGTGAGGTCGCTGTGGGCCCTCTCCTGGATCTTGCGCATCAGGTTGCCGCTGCCGACCATCTTCCGGGTGGCCTGGATGCGGTAGAAGGCGCGCGACTTGTTGCTCCGCGCCAGCACCTGCTCCTGGGCCATCATCTCCAACTGCTCAAGATCGGCCTCAGGGTACTTCTGACGAAGCTCCGTCAGCAGGCTGATGTACTCCTTACGGGCCTCGTCGAAGGCCTCGGCATCGTTGTCGCGCTGAGATGAGGCCGTAGTGTGCTTGGTGCCCTTCTCCGCGTCCATTTCCACCTGGTCGTGCTCGCCGGCGACCACGGTGCCGCGCTTGTTGACCCGGTAGTTCTTGTCCATGTACTTGTACACCAGCAGGCGACGCTCGGCGATGTAGGCCCACAGCACGGTGAGCGGGAAGAAGAGCAGCGTCACGATCGCCTCCCACACCAAGATGACGCCCGGCGTCAGCACGGAGAGGATGAGCCACAGCCAGACGTAGGCGAAGATCGAGAAAGTTGCCGTCACAAAGAAGACGCGCAGGTGACGGATGCGGCGCACCTCGCCAGCAGGTATCCAGACCATGCAGACGGCGATGATCATGAACAGGTTGTAAGCGGCCGATCCCACGATTGTTCCGGGTCCGAGGTCACCGCTCTCGAAGTCCTTCGCGTAGATCTCAATCACGGACAGCAGGATCTCGGGGGCACTGGAGCCGAGGGCCATCAGCGTCAGATTGGCCACCGTCTCGTTCCATATCCGCACGTGCATCACCTGCTTCTCGTTGTGGGGCCCTCGCACCGTCACCGTTCGCTCGATGGAGGTGATAGCCTCGATGGCGGCCATGAAGCGGTCTGCGATTATGGACACGCCCACGAACAGATAGATGAGGAGCAGGAAGTAGGCGAAGCCACGGATGAGGCGGTCGCCCACGGAGAGGTTGCGCTGTGGCAGCCAAAGGGGCAGCACAAGGCCCTGCTTGCACTCGCGCAGCTCCCCCATGTCTGGACTTTCGTCCTTGTCGGAGTGTTTCCTAAGGTTCTCATCGAAGTCCGCCATCCCCGCTTCAGCATCCTCGCCATTACTAATCTGGCGCAGCCTTCGGCTGAGGAAGGAGCTCTGGCCGTCCTGCGTGGCATTGATGCTGATGCCATAGAGCTCCTCTCTCGTCTCGTTCCTGTGGAGCTCGATCAGCGACTGGGCGGTGGCGTACACGAAGATCACGAAAAGTGCGCAGGTGAAGATCGACTTGAGTAGCAACTGCATGGCTGGCTGCGATGGGGCTACTAGTAACTATGGTATGTTTGTGGGTCTGCTGCTCCTCCTGGAAGTAACTGGACACTCCTCCTCCTCGTTGGCCTGACTCTGGAAGCTTTGTTGCGTTCGATTTGGCTGTGGTTTTGTGCTGTAGCTGAAACGGAAAGAGGAGAGCTTGGTTAGTTGCGCTTTCACTCGTTGCGAATGTTATTCTTGGGCGGCCTATTTCGGGCTCATTGCATCACGAGTGTCGCCAAGCAATGCCACTGTGAAGGTTGCAACGGCTCGCAAATAGTCGCTGCGGCAGCCCACCCAAATAGCCAAGTTGCTGATGTCACAGCACAGTGGGCAAGGTGCGAGTCGGAGACAGTGCCATAAATATTTACAATTTATTATCCCATATTTAAAGGCTCAGTAAAAGATACAAGAACAAGTGATAGCTAAGGGTGTTCAATGAAGGAAACTATGACATTTGTCTGGGTTGATCTTAATTCACTGCAAAAAAGTTTGAACTAAATGGAAACTAACAAATATTTTTCAATTGTACCCGCCATTTAGCAAACAATCTGCAAAAGACTGATTTCATATTGAATTGAAATTACATTTTAAATGATATAGAATCCATTCCTGCAACCGTTACGAATGTCTGCCTTAAAAATTCAAAATTCTGCCTATATTTAATTTATAAATGAAGCCCAGACAGAAATGGAAATAAAACTTAATATTCGTTTATGAAAAGCTGCAAATTTCTGTAGCTTAATGGAAAGTCAAAAATGGAAACGCAGCCTGCTCTGCTCATATAGAGTAGGAAATAAATTTCGGCAAAAATGTTGCAAATTAACTTAGGGAAGAATGTTCCCCTGTGTGTGTGTGGGCCGGTGGGGGTGTGTGGTTTTTCTTTGAGCTTTGCCAGGCACTCGTTCAGCTGTTTTGTGTATTTACACGAAAACGAAATAAAATGCGTAAATAGACAGCATAAAACATAAACAAAAATGCAGCCATAAAACTTGCCAGAGCTGACGGAAAACTAGAGGCAAACAAAGTTAATTTTCCGGGGAAATGAAAGACAGGCCGAGATAGAATTCAGCAGCGGAAAGTTTGTTGCAAATTGAATTGTAAACTGCAGCGGAATGGACGCTTGGTGCTTGGCCGAAATCGATAATATATACATATAGTACATACGTATATATATATATGTACATAATTCTGCAATGTCAATAACGGGAGCTAGGACGGAACCAATACTCGTGAAGCCAAAAACATAAACGTCGGCTGGCAGCAACACAAAAGCCAACAAGTGAGTGACAAGACGGACCGAAGATAAATGCAGATAACGTGAAAGCAGGGGGGAGGATGGCACATGTGCAGATAACAACAGTTGACAGCTGCCCGGGTGGGGGAGGCGGCAAGGGTCGGAGGAAGACCCAGCTTTCATAATTTTCCAAAATAAGAAGAAGCTGCACTCGGAAAAACAGGGAATGTCAAAAATTAAGCAGAAAATTTCATTGAGTGGAGCAGAATTATGAATGAACTTTTCAACTATCGTAAGAACTCAAGAACATCTGAAGAAACCTAATTAAGGTGTTAAATTATTCTATAATTAAAAGAAAATTACAATTTGAATTATAGACAAATAAAATAAACCACATTTTTGTATTGTTATTTCCTGTGCAAAACAAAGTCATAATTGGTTTGTGTGTCCCTTATGGAACTTATATAAATGTGTCTCACTTAATTATGCCATATTTATTTAGACCCTTTGTGTCTGTGTTTGGCCAGCCGAGGTTAATTATTTGTGTTACACTTATGGCTTGTTTATATTAACGGGCATAATTAATTCTGCCGTTTTCCTCAGTGTCCCAGGGAAGCTTTTATGTTGAATGGAGGGAAAAGCCGTCATTGGGAGCGTTTCATCAACGGTTCGGCGTTGAATTAAACTTTTGTGTTGCTCGACACTTATGAATGTGCATTCAGACATATGGAATATTTATAGCTGACTTTTCTCGAATATGCACATTTGGATCAAACACACACATACACCGGCACAACACTTTGGCTCAGGCTTCGAAATCCAATAAATCAATATGCCCCACGGGTTATGGCGAAGGGGCTAAGATAATCATCAGCGCTTGCATTAATTTAGCAATTACAACAAGAGCTGACAGCGCTATGGCGATATATGTAAGTAGATAAACGCTGAGCGGGATGGCCAGATGGCGCGAGAGGAATGGCAATGGTCAGATAGAGGGAGGGAGAGAGAGAGACAGGGTGAGATAGAGAGCGGAGAAAGTGTGTGGAGATGAGACAAACAGACGCCCCTGGGAGCAGAGACCATATGCTGCTCCGGCTTCCCGTCTCTCGGCCCTTCCGTTTCCCATTTTCCCTTTGCTATTCTGCATTCCCCTTTCCTTATTCCAGCGGTAAATTGCATTTGGCCATTATTGGAAAATTGTTGCACGTCGGGTTAAAAGAGATTGCAAATTAATTAAAAAGCTTTGCCCCGGGCAGCTGCACTATTGCTTACATTTATCAGCCTTCCCGAGCTGCTGCGTTCTGAGTTTTGAAGGTAACAAAGTGGCCCAAAGGCCGTAGGGCCAAACTTAACGGATATTTCTAAATATTAAAATTGGCACAAACAAAAAATAAAACAACCGAGCGTCTCTGGCGATCGAACGCGCCGCGAATCGCCAAGGACTGCGACTGAGCGAATATAAAAGAGCATGAACGTGGGAAACGGAACGGGAATGGCAATAGAAATACACTGCTAAAAAGTTAACTCAAGTTTCTAGTGTACAAAAATATTTAATGATACATTAAATTTGATAACGAAAAAAAGGACTTATAAACGAAAACATTAAAACATATACAACATTTTAGCAAAGAGTAAAAAGATAATTATGAAAGTATTAGGTTATTATATTTAAAATACTCTTGATTTTTCTAATTTATCTCAGTGTATAAATGAGAATAGCCATAGATGAGGGAAACAAAAACAAAGCAAACGGAACTTTGTTTACGTTGCGCTGGCGCTGTTACGTTGCGCCACCTTAACGTATATAAATATATATATTCGCACGTCTTTCGACGGGTCGATGTCGATCCAATTTTTCGGTTTGCTCCCAAGTTCAAGGCACATTCCCCCGTGAAATCGTCTGGCAAATCAAACACAACGACCACGACAATGGGGATGTTAAGTAATTCCCCGTTCAGATGTTTATATTTAACCCGCCAAGTTCGGTTATTCGTCTGCTGGCACAGATTTCGGATTCCATTTTTTCGAGATTCTCGAATCGCAATCGAATTTGGCAACCAACGCACTAATCCACCGCCAGACTCCCCGGACCGCCACCTGTCCGTCGGGCCGTCTGACTGTCACCTCTTTTTTTCCTGCATTCTCTGACGGCATTTCTCTATGATGTGCCTGTGCCTCTGTGTCCCCCAGCAGTTCATAAATATTTTTTTGTGGGGCGCACAGCTCGTTCCTTTGTTTTCTTTTTTTGGCACTGCAGCGAATGGAAAACTGCATATGTTAAAGAATGAGTGGGAAAGTGTCTCTCATCACCACTACAAGGAAATTCGATTTTTAACAAGAGCATCAAAGTCGTATTTTTAAGTGTTGTGCAATATTATCATATACCTCAGCTATAACGTGTAAATAACTGATAAGTTATAAGCTCATACACCCAGAAAAAACTGTAATATCAAATTGAGGAAAAATCTGCTTAACAATAACTAACACTTTCCCTTTCAGATGGGTAATTATTAAAATATTTTGATTCTCACTGGATTATTTATAAAATTCTGAATAGAACCCCCTTAGAATACATACAATATGTACATATGTGATGAATCAATCCCATTTTTATTATTAACCACTCGTTTGGGGTCTGCACGGCCCTTCGCACCGTGCCCGATGATAATAATGCATTGCATTTTGCGGTTTGCTTATTATTTCTTGTCTGCGGTCCCCGGCTAAGTTTAACATTTTGGTAGCCATGCGAAGACCGTGCTAATTCTGCTGCCCGTGCGCTTGCTCTTTTCAAGAGCACTTTCATCGTGAACAAAAGATGCTATATGGCCGCCGGACATGTGAGGATTACGTACCAGCCCATACCCATTCGGATTCAGATAGTTGTGTGGTTGTGTGTTTGCTAGGTGGCCAACATAATTTATTCGCATATTTTGCGACTCCCAGCTAAGCGGCTTTCCGTGCACATTTCATTTCTATTCCCACGCCATGACGTGTCGTCAGTCCGCGTTTGTACAGCTGCGGGCGCAATAATAGCTCACTGAATGTCGCAGTACTTCAGCGAAAATTCTAATTTTTATCACACAAAAATGATAGGAAACAAACTAGGGCAGCTACGATAGAAGATCAATAAGCCAATTCATCTAATACCAGAGATTTTGCTATCTTCAATCTATACCCTTCAGTATAAAAGGTATAAAAAAGCTGTTGCTAAGAGTGCACTTAAGATTCTGAAGTATGAATTCACCTAAGATAATAGCCGATAACCAGATAATTTTACTTATGAGACAGTTGTCAGGGCGGAATCAAAATATCTGCGTGTGCCCTAACATAATTGTGTAGATTTATGTTGATTAGACTAAAGAAAACTGTAATTGTCAAACTCTATAAGTGCCTTACCACTCAATCAAAAATAAAAGAAATCGCTTAGAAGTTATTTTTAGCACAAGAGGTTGATAAGAAACTAATCCTAAAGCTATGGGAGTGACCCCAACTGTAACCTTGGCCAAATCAATGACCATGTTACTTCACTACACGAGTGCGTAGATGTGGAATGTCCCATGGGATACGATACTCACACCGAGATGGGATTGACTGTGGGCTCTGGTTCAAGACTTGTGAATCAACGGGAAACTGGTCATTGGACTCCGTGGACTAGGGGGATGGCCCAGCAGTTCGTTCACAGTGCTTCCCCTCCAGTCTGGTGGGTGGTGGCCTCCGCTTGATTCCTGGCCAGCAGCTGAGAGCTGGAATGTGCGATGGGCGGCGGTGGGCCTGGCACACACTCACCTAGGATCCGGTTTCGGATCGACAACACCGCTTCGATGTTGATAGATGAAGTGTAAGTCAGAACATTCTCAGTTGGGCTCCATAGACTGGACCCATCTCTATTGAAGGGAGTAAACTAAGTGAAGTATAAATCAGAGCACTCGTACGCGCACCGCCACTCGGATCGCGTGTCGCCTACTCAAATCAAATCGCCCCTTTGGCAGCCACAGATATCGCCTGCTTCCCAGTCCCTCTCCGCTTGCGATCGCCTGGACTTCACCTGTGCATATATGTACACATATGACGCACGCAGCGATCCCAGATACGGCAACTCGATAGGGAGAAATACAATGGTGGCTTCGCTCGGACCAACTGGCGATAAGTCGCAGCAATTACGTTTGTGCGAACACACCTGATAGCCGCTCTTCATCTTGATATGCCCCCATTCTGGGTCGCTGTTATACCGGCCTTAATCAGCGGAGCTATCACGTCATTGACTATCTTCCAGCTCCTATCCGCAGTTATGCAATTACTACGGCCACTTGTAGTCGGTCCGAGGAACGCCTCTGACCTCAGCTGAGTCGAAATTGGCCTCAGGCAACGTTTGGCCCAGAGACAGTAACTTCCTCCAATTCAAAGCAAATTAAACATTTAACTAAAGCCCAGGCACAAATTGACACAACATGCAAAGGCATCTAAATACTGTGGACATCCTGTCACGCTTGCACAGACTTAAAGGCCCTCAGAAGAGTCTCTCAAATCAGGGAAAAGCGGCCAGTAAACGTTTCTGCACGCCTTATTTAAGCCATAAATCGCTTTACACACTCCACTCGAGACCCGGTGATTCCACTTTCTGGCAGGTGGTAGTTTGTTACAGATATCCTTTGCGGCAGCTTTGTTTCGGGGACTAGATTTGTCAGGCTACCATGACAGAGGTATTTAGATTCGTTGTGCTAACAAGAGGACGTCTGACAGTTTTTGGGGTTCGGTGTTCGGTGTTCGAATGCGGAGACGTCAAATGACATGTTTAATACGAACGGGACCGAGTGGGAACAGTTGGCGATGTCAGCATATTTTTCCCTCTCGTTTATTGGCGACATTTTGATATTGTCCTTGTTTCTGTAGCTGCGACGTTATAACAACAAGTTTGATGACGGTCGTTATGCGAATCGACGAGTTGAAATGCCTTCTTGTCAGGACACAGTGTGTGTGTGTGAGTGGTGTCCTTATCGGCTGAGCGAGTGTGTGTGAATGGTGGGTGTGGAGTGCAGATGTGTATCATTCTGTGTTGACAGTTGAGCGGCCACGGCCCCCACCGCCTTACATTTTCACGCCTGTTGTGTGTTGTCAGAGCGTAAACTGTTTATTATTTAACAATATCCCTTTTTATGTCTGTCGTGTGTGCGGGTTTGTGAGCGAGAGTTTTGAGCATTCTTATTTATTTATAACAGTATTTCACACTTCTGCAAGGATACGCACACAGGCCGAGCACAAAGCTCTGGGTAAAGATTTAAATAGTCTGGCGTTTAGCCAATGCACTGAGGGAAAAGCGAAACAAGCTAAGAGCACGAGTGCCCTTGGAGCCAAATTACTCCTAAGGGTACTGTAAGAGAGTTCATTGTTCTGCTAAGTTGTAAGGAAGGTTTATTAGAAAGATATAAATACAAATACATGCATTTCAAATACAAATATATCTGTCGAAAACCTACATATAATTATAAAGTTTCTGCTTTTAAAGAAATAATAAATAATTTCTCTCAATGCAGAGTGGATGAGCATTAGCAGGCATCAAGCGTGCCACTTGACTGGGGACGGACTGGACTGGACACAACAAGGCGCACAGTCTCTCTTCGCCGGAAGCGGGCCTTTACGTCGCCCCCCTGAAAGTAGACTTCGCATTCCAGGCCCGCAATCAGCCTGGTATCTGTGTATCCGTATCCGTAACTGCGTCAGTATGCCGCAGAGTGGAGGGCGTGTGCCTGGGCATCTGTTGGCTTGTTCAACCGTCAATTATGGGACTCCACATCTGCCTTGGGCCTTCTACGCATCACTGGCTGGGCAATGGCAATCAGGCGGTGCAATCAAGGCCAGGCATCGCTATCGCATCGCCATCGCATCGCGAGCTGCCATCAGCTATGGCTGGCATTGACATTGATTTGATTTCAAATCGCATGAACTTTAAATGTCAGAATGCCACCGAGAATGCCAGCGTCCAGGGTATGGCCACTAAATATCGGCACTCAGCTGGGGATGCAGCCAACACGCACGGAGCAGAGGTCATTAGGGATTCAGCGGGATCTACATTAGTCACGTCTCGCCTTGACTAATAGTATTTTCTTGTAGGGCTTCCAGTGACGCAAAAACAAAACAAAAAATCCAACTTACACACACAAAGTTAATGCCAGTTGTCAAGCAAACACAAACAGTCATATCTCTTCCACAACAGCGAGTCACAGACAAAACGCAGTAATAAATAATAATTAACAATGCCGTCTAAACAATTTCCACGCCCTAAAGTTGGTGGAAATGTGGGCAGGGGGTGGGCCATAACTAACTACAAGCGACACTCTATTCAGTATCTTTAAACTTTACACTATCATTTCGTGAGGTGAGAGCACACTTTCAATAAATAAACACCGAGTTCGTTAACAGTGTCAAATAGTCGAGTTTTCGAGCCCGATATTATCACATGCTAGCCATGATTTACGGACTGACGCTGGAGCGAATGCAGATGGAGCTGGGAAATGGAAATTGCCAACTGGGGTTGCAAATGGAGTTGGGGGCAGCAGCTGCGTGCCGCATAAATATATGCGTGTGTATGTCGCAAGGCTGCTATTGATTTTCCCGGCCCCAACAACAGTCCAGCTCTCGCTCCGTGCTCCGTGCTCCGAGCTCCAACCCGAATGCGGAGGAGTCGAGGTCCCCGACATGCCAAAGTTGGTTTAGATAGCGTTGTCCAAACTATTTGCTAGCCAACTTGGACAACTTGCGCTGTGGTCGTCCTCGCTCCCTAGGCCCTCGGCCTGGAGAAAGTTTAACTGAAACAAGAATGCCAGTTCTGTTGGCCAAAGAGTTGCGACTGGACTCGACAATTTGCCGTGTGTCAGCGGCAGGTAACAGCTCCTGCTGACGGCTGATGGATTGACCAGATGTTTGCCCAGGAGCGGGAAAAAAGCAGCAATCAGTCAGTGCATCAATCAATCTTTCAATGAATGAAAATGCTGACGCAGAGCTTGATTAAGTCGTGGCCAATCAGCAAAGCAAACATTTTGCCAAGTGATTTCAGTTTCTTTTTTCCCTCGCAGCTCGCCCTGCAGCTGCTGCTTGTGTGATTTGTGGCTGCGAATGGCCCATATCCCCCCATAGCCGATAAAGACTGTACAGCTCTACAGTTTTCCATTGTGTCATGTAATTTGTATGCTTGCCTTGGCATGAAAACGGCTTCGATGCGGCAGCCGGGCTAAAAATCGCTGCGAGAAATCACATTATCCCATCGGCATCGTCATCATCCTCGTCATCCTCGTCGTTATCATCGTAATAATCGCCAAGGCTGGCTTTCCGGCCGGAGCAACAGTTTCGGCCCACAAACAAATTGTTATGCTCCGCCTTGGAAATCCATTAGAGCCGGCAAACAGAGCCAAAATGGCGCCCCGTAGCTCACTACTACATGTGATACTGGGAGAAATCTATTTAACAAAGATACTTACAAACATTACAATTTAATTTAATACTTTTAAATTAAAACTTGTTTGGCTTACTTATGGTTTTATAAACTTTGTTTGCCTCGAAAAAATTATATAGATAAATGTCGATTCAGGGAATTTTTATATTTTAAGACTCCTTTTTCTCCTATATGCTGAATATCGATTAAAACCTTAATAAATTTAAATTAAAATGTTGATAACAAAATCCAAAAAAACAATTTTACTCTTTTGTTTTAATTTCAAAAGGTATAAAAGTATACATTCTTTTATACATAAAGATAACATTTCATAATGAAATGAACTTGTTATTTTGAAGAGTATATTTAAACTCAAGAAGCTTGTTCCGGTTATCCAATGGCAAGTACTTAGTATCTGTAGAATTTTCAATTGTTTACTTCTGAAACAAGTTAAAATTATTTACAAAAGAAATAAAAATTTAATGAGAACATCAAAGCAATGAGGTAAACATAGCAATCTCTTAGACAACACTATGGTTTTTTTTTCTCTGTATACATATTAGTACTTCGGGCCCGAAACTAACAGGGTCAGGGTGCAAGGCGATGGGCGGGGAAAATGGGCCTCAGTGTATACGGAAAATTGAAATGGAAATTAAGTTCGAACGGGGCCAGATGAAGATGGCATGTGTGTGTGTGTGCTATCTGGCCCGTATTCCCGGGATACATATAGCACTTCCCCAAACACCTTTGAATAATTCACCTGAAGGCAACCGATTATGCCTTTTGCTGCCCGGGCCCTGGATGAATATTTCAGACACGCGTCACTTGTACTTAATTAAAATGAGGATGCGAACTCCTGCTAATGTGACAGAGATTAAGTTCGAGCCAATGCGAAGAGTTAATTGAAAGCGTTTCAATTTCACTTCTCCGCAATTTATTTCGACAAGCGAATCCGCAGACACTGAGTGTGTGGGCGATATGTGTGTGTGTTCTGTGCCTGTTAGGCGGAAAATTATCATTTCCTTGGCCTTTGTTCGCACAGTCAATGGAACTCGACCATCGAGCAGGGCAAGGCGGGGAAAATGAAATGAAAGGTTTTCACTTTGGTTTCCGTGCTGACACAATACCAACATTTCTACGTACGTGCGCGCAGGCTGTGTGTGAGCGGTGTGTGGGGTGGTGGGTGCTTAGGTGCGTGACAGCGGTAATTTAGATATCCCAATATCTTGTTCTTTTCGCGCGTCTTTTGTTTCGCCACAAAAGCTGACTTAAGGCTCGCTTGTCAACGCCATCGCCATCGCCAACGCCGCCATCTTGCGATTCTGTCTTCCCCACGCCTTTTTCAGCTGTTTTCCCGTTATTTATTGCCTCTGCTTCACCCTCCCCCTCCCTTTTTCGTTGTCTGATTCCTTTTTTGTCATCTTTATGGAATTTTTATCTCTTTTAATTTATATATTCTCCGCTCCAGCCATCATCGTCGCAGTCGCAATTTAATTGCCGCTCGGGTTTTATGGGAAACCAAGCCAGGGGAAAGCGCAAGCGAGTCCTTAGCCTTTTCTCTGCCAGGACTTGCATTTTACGCTCGACTTGGCTGGCTTAGGAATAAGCCTTATATTTCTGCATTCCTCTACATACTTTATGGCTCGCTGGCCTTAATCAAATTGCCTGAAGATTTGCCCAGCTCCACGGCTTACGGGGCGTATGCGCGATTTGATGCCACATATACGTTCAATTTATCAGCAGAAGCGTGCAACCTAACCCATTTTTTGCAATTCTTTGCCAGCAGGCGTATGATTAACTCTGCAGCGAAACCCAGCATAAACTTTACACTCAAAAGGATATTTTTGCCGAATTTTTTTCCGGTTTTTTTTTTGGAAAAACTGCAGCTGGCGGTGCTGATTCTGCGCCATTGTGCGAAACTCCGGCTTTCAGTTGCCATGGCCACTGCAACTGTAGCTTTCCCCGTGTTTACTCCCCCATTGTTGTTGAATTGGCTGAGGGGTTGGGTGGGAGGGTTGAGGGGGAGGGCTGCTGGCTCCTGCCAGTTTCATGAATCAAACATGACCAAATCTTGTTATTTGCAGTTTCCTTCTTCTGGTTTCTTTTGTGCACACATGTGCGCGGTTTACTTTTTTCTTCTGTTAGTTAGAAAAGTTGGTCTTTTCCAAAAAACTGAAAAAAAGTCTGTATTTTGCCACTGTTTGCGGCAGGTACACGTATGCATGTGAAAGTCATAAGCCTTTGAGTGCCTGCCACTTTGCTCTAAGCCTTTAAAGCGCTGGATTTCCACCTGCGGACAGGTCTGCGGCTCTGCAGCGGTTTCTTGCTTTTAATTGCAAGGCCCATAAATTGAGTTAATATTCCCAGGCCGCTCAACAGGCGAGTGAGCTGAATATTCAATTTAAAATGGCCTGAGGTACGCCTCTTATCACAAGTGCTTCGAGTCATGCTGATGCCTACTTGATTGATTGATTAGCTAGTTAATTGCCACCATTTAGTTTGATAAGATATGATCTCGGACCCAACCAATTCCATTCAAATTTCTGGCAATCCTGCAGTGGCGTCCAATTGACAAATACTTTTGGGACAAGGAAGACCCTTTTTAGTCATTCAAAAGTGAAAGGAGTCCCATAAATGAGCGCATGAATGAATGAATGGGTATTTATTTGTACAAAGGGCCACAAAGTGAACCCTCTAAACAGAAAGCGAATGGTAAGCAAATGTCAGGCGAGTGAAACGAAACGTTTGACTGTTATTGACAAAGGAAAATGCCAGCACCCACCACCCATCGCCCTCTACCGCCCAACGTGCTATAATAGGAATGAAACGAGAAGGAAAAACTCAAGTGGCCGACTTCTGAAGGAGTCGCGAGTGCTCCGCTTTCCATTTGTTTACCCGCCTCCGCGTTGATTGTTTTTTGTTTTGTGTTTCTGTGTTTATACCCTCGCGAAAGCTATACAAAATGTTAGCAGAAATTTGCAGGTAAGTCAGGGATATAACTACAATATCTGTATCTTTAATTATTATTTAATTAATATAAAGAATTCAATATGAAATATGATAATTTGTAATAACTATCTGGTTTTAAGAAACATCCTTTGGGGCTGCAGGTAATGTACAATTTGCGGAGCCTCCCCCCGAAGTCAGCTGTCCTCCGCGCTTTCTTTTCTTTTTGTTCTTCCTCTGCGGTGCTGCTGCCTGTCTCTTGAGCCGCACAAAAGACTCAATTAGGCGTTAGACAAAAGACAACGGACAAAGCCATATGCAGCATGGCCCAGAAGTTGTCGCTAATTCGCGGACAAAAGGCGAAGGCGAAGGCGAGAGGCCTCGGCGGGCTTAATCGATAGCGAAGCGAAAGGAAACGATACTGAAAAACAAACTGACAATTGTCACGGACTGTCCGCCGCCCACGGGCCGCCCTGGTATCTGGTGTCTGGCCGTTGCCAAGGTAAGACCGCCCCGCGTATGCGTAATGTTCGAGCCGCCACACGGGTCGTATGCGTAATGGCCGAGCATAAGCCAAGCAGGCAAACGTGCTGCTAATACAAATATCACTCATACGTTACCGGCAATCCGAAGCGGAGACGGAGGCGCCAGTCTGGCGAGCTGCAGAACGGCTCACTGCCGATGCTGCTGACACAATTTTCGCCGTTCTCCCTCCTCCGTTCGCTGCAGAGCTGCAGCTGCAGATACACGCACACCGAGCCACCAGATACAGATGCGGGCTACGGATACAGATGCAGGGGCGCACGGATACAGACACAGATGCACTGCTGTGTTGGCCGAATTTGCAGTTAAGCTTGCCACGGACCCGGAGGCTGTTGAACTGCAGTCCTGCGAACCCTTTCCTTTCGCTTTTCCCCTTTCTCGGGTTTTCTCGGTGCCTTTGTGTGTGTTTGTGTGGTTGCTGCTGCTTCCTATGCCTTTTTCAGCTCTTCAGCCACTTTGGTGCACATTTTCATCTTCGCGTTGCCAAAAGTGAAAAGAGGCGGCTTGCGGTCAACGGTCAGAAAGCAGGTTCAAATGTCGGCGACCGCAGGCGCAGGTCCTGCCGCTGTATCTGTGACGGTGTGTCTGTCCTCTGCGTCTCTGTGTGTGTGTGTGTGCACAACTTTCCCAAAAGTATGCAAAGATATTTAGCCTAGTTTCGGCTCTCCAACATCGCTGCGGTTTACTTTGTTCTCGCTGCAGTTTCCTTGCATTTTGCACTCGAAAATCATAGCTTTTTTTAGCCAATTATGTCCTCGAATATACATCAGAATTCACATATTTATGGAAGATCGTTTCACTATATAGCATTTTTACACTGTCCCGTTCGTTTATGTTGTTGTAGTTCTCGGTTTTTTCGGCTGTTTTTGTTGTTAACACACAGCGGTGTGTGTGTGTTCGTGTGTATCGCTGAGTAGTAAAAATAGTAAAACGCTCGGCACTTAAAATAGGAGAAGCGCAGCAAAAACCGTTTGCCGCTGGTTCTCTTCTATTGTTTTTGTTGTTTTGGTTGTTGTTGTTGCTATTGTTGCTGTTGTTGGTGTGGCTTTCGCCGCTGCTGCTGCTGCGTATGGAAATCACGGGAGAAACGCCACAAGCTCGCAACTGAATTAAATGGTTTCATCCGCCGCGTAGCCACCAACTTCAAATTTGTGTCTTGCACCCGTATTTATAGGTTTTCACACAAGCCGAGATACAGATACTCTGTTACACTCATTCTGTTAGTCTCTCGCTCTCGGTTCCGTCTCTGTTAGGTTTTCACGGGCAAAATTCTGTCACATTATTTACCAAATTCTGTTGCTCTCTAAGATTTCATTCATGAAAGTGGGGAAAAGCTCTTTTTCAAGTGGGGAAAAGCCTCCTAAGAGAGCCGAGCCCACCCGAAGGGCGGCCGAACGCTAGACGAGTCGCTAGATAAGGCAAAGCCGAGTGCACAGGATAAGGAACGGAATGGCAATGGAACAACTGCGATAACAACTGCGCCGCACTCGGTTTCTCCCGTTTCCCACTGCCACTGCCTTCCTCCCCTTCCGGCTCCACGCTCTCTCGGTGCAGTTTCAGCGGCGCATTTCGGTGTCGGGTGGGGGAGGCCATCCCCCCAATTCCAACTACCGCAGCCGCCAGCCCCCCCCATCCCCCACGCTGTCTTAGACAAGCAAGCGCGTAAGTTTTTGACGCCCGTGTTAAGTCGGTTGGAAAAAAAAAGTTGCTGCTGATTCTTCACTATACTCTGCCAGGTAAAAAGTATATCTAAATCATGTTACCAGTGGCCAAAAATATTAAATATATTAATAGTTTATGTGCTATAATCTTAGCTTTGTTTCAGATGGTGAGTCTGTTTTTGTTTAATATTTAATATTATAGCAAATAAAGCTAATATTATAGCACATAAACTATTATTCTTGCCAAAAGAGAGTTAAGGATTGATCTTAATTTGAGTTATAAAATTTCAATGTAAAAATCTTTAAAAATAATGGGGTATTAAGTTCTGTATTCAATCCAAGATAAAAGACGAAATATTAAAAAATTTTCCTATAAGAACTTTTAAATTTAGTCTAAAACTTGTTTGAGATTTTCCACTAAAATTTCATAAAATTCTATATAAAGGTAAGTTACATTAAAAATAATAGCTAGTAATAATAATGTAGGTCAAGGCTTCACCCTAATTCAAAATCACAGCCAATAAAAATTCCATTGTAAGAATAATTTAACTATACTTACATAAGTCTGTGGATCTCAAATATTAATTGTACTTTTGCTCTGGGACCTTCCACTATTCTCAATCAAATATCTGACTAGTTAAAGAGTTTTACTTTTTTAGTAATAAAACCTTATAAATCATCTGTCAAACTGAATATAAAATAGTTGATAATGGCTAACTAAAATAATCATTTTATTATTCTTATTGTCTACCTTAGGTTTAAGCGTGAAAAAAGCTTTAACTTAATTTAACTTTTATACGATTTTTTATTTTTATTAGACTTTTTTATTTTTAGCTAAAATTTCGATACCATTGTTTTAATAAGCAAGACCCCAGATGATTACTTTTAAGTGAAGTTTAAGTTCCACGTTAAATTATATCAATGGGCATTATAAAAGGTATTTCAAAAAAAATTAAACACAAAATAAATTCATAAAGAGAAAAGTGTGGTTTAAAAATAAACTTTTAATAATATTACCTACTGCTTTAGGACTTTTTCCATTAAAATGTTTGCCTATAGATTTTGATGGAAAAATATAGAAAAATGGAGGACCAGATAACACCATTACTCTGATACTAAACTCGATGCAATGCACTTCTCCTCCTCTACCATCCTTCGATGAAATGAAAAACTATTTGAAGGTATCATCCTGTTAAGGATGTATATGCCCGAATTCTAAATTATAGGGCATGGCCGTGCTATCAAAGCTGGAGTCCCAAACAAAGTGTTCCTTTTGCGATTGCTCTGGCTCTGGCGTCTGCGTTTGCGTTGGGGACGGGACCCCGACGGGCCGCGAACTGCGAGCTGTCGTAAAAATAAATAAGCAAAACGGAAATTAATAAGACCCAAATGTTGCCACTGTCGCAGCGGCGACCTCCCTGCCAGTCCCTGCCCCTGGGACCTGCTGCGACAATAGCCACGGCAACATCATAACCCGCGGCGGTGACGGTGAACAAGAAGCACACGCTGCATGCCATTGCTGTAAATACAGTCGTAAATACGTACACACGAACAAGTATGGTCGTCTCCGCACACA
The DNA here is from genome assembly GCA_008042635.1 of Drosophila nikananu. Classification (NCBI taxonomy): domain Eukaryota; kingdom Metazoa; phylum Arthropoda; class Insecta; order Diptera; family Drosophilidae; genus Drosophila; species Drosophila nikananu. Next base: position 65,616 of record VNJV01005508.1, on the reverse strand, counting down.
CACTTTGAGCGTTGGCAACCTTTTTCCGTCTTTGTATTTGGCTTCCATTTCTTTTTTTTTTTTCGTTAGCGCCATTTCTATTTGTATTCGTTACGGGCCCGAACTCATTCGGCAGGGGTGCACACGGGGCGTATGAGCAATATATTTATGTTTATAGCCTCGTTTCCAGTTTTGTGTGCAGGCATAAAAATGTCGCGATTTTTTCCCTTTCCAATGAATTAATAGGAAGATGACATTGTGGGACATGTTGGGCATATCAATATCGAAATTTAGCGAATTGAATATTTAAAGTATTGCAATTTGATTGTTCGGATCACTTTCTTCCTCAAAAATCAATTAACTACTTAGTTATTATTTCAATAAAAATGCATTGGGTTTTTGTTTTTTTTTTTTTTTAAGTTTTATTTATGTAGTTTTTTATTTTAATCATTGTTTAAATCTACAAATACATTTACAGCGGAGGGCGAAAGAACAAAAAATTAAAAATGTTTACTCATTGGTTTGTTGTTACATGCAAATTTTTACTTCTGCGTGTGGTTTCGACAAATTGGTTGTTGTTTTTGTTTCAAGTTCTTGCTTTTACCATCAAACGTTTATATATTTTCTGCATTTGTTTATAAATATTTGTAGTCCGTATTATGCATTAGTTATCATTTTTTGTTTTGTTTTTGTCCTCGTTTGGTTTTTGTTCTGCTTCGTTCTCGTTTTAGTTTAGTTTTGTTTCATATTCATCTCCGTCACATCAGCATCCACCGATCAATATTATTAATTACTCAATATAATTTGTTAACAACTAATAATAATAATTTTGTTTAGTTTTTTTTTTTTCATTTTCTTTCATAACTAACATGCCATAATTATCGTTATCTTCAATGCTAATGATCATCTTCACTAAGTTAGAAAACAAGACAGTTGGAAAACAAAAACAGCAGCGAGTTCTAGAATTCTAGAACCGAGCTCGGGGCATGTCGGAGCGTATCTCTCTGCGTGGGTGTGACCGCCGTCGAGCCGGCCTTATCGGGGGTCCGAATATCGTCGCCTCCCGATAAATTGTCACAGTTTTCAATGAGAGGGCCGGCGCTTTGTCAGGCCCACGCATTCGAAAGCGACAATGCCGAGCTTTTCAATTTCAATTTCGTGGCCAACAATCTGACCGCTCAACCGTTCGTTACTGTCTCTGCGCGAGCGAGTGTGCTGTGTTGTGTATGTGTGTGTTGTTGTTGGGGGCGTGTGGCCGGGGAAAGCGATAAAAACAATCAAAAGAAAAAGTAAACACAATACTGCCTTGGGCTTGCCCCATTTTGGGGCGCTGTGCCGTGTAAAACTTACAAACATTTATTTTGTGGGCGATTTTGTTTTTGTTTTTATTCGTTCTGGGCTTAGGTATCGGTAACAGTATCGATATCGATAACGGGGGGACATAGCCCCGCCGCATCGCTGCAACTGTCTTGGGCGTAAATGCACACAAAGCATAATATTGCATGTCAATTGGTTTAAAGGGTTTAGTTATATAAACATTTAGTTGGTTTCTTTAGATTTTAACAAATTCTTTTGCAGATTCTTCGCCGGTTTCCCGATCACGGGCCTCTGAATATCGATTAGAGCCTTGTTTCCGTTTCTCCGTTCCCGTTTCCGTTTCCGGTTGTCGGCCATGTCGGGCTCAACGGATCGCAGATAGATTTCGTAATGGTTTCAATTTTGTTTCTTTGGTGTATTGTATAGCTCCATTTATGTAATCAAATTTTTTTTCCATATAATATATGTGTGTATACATATATAAACAATTATATTCCTTGTTTCTTGTGGTTTTTCTGTTTATATATACTTCGTTTTGCTCTCTTCTTCCCTACCTCGTTCTCGTTCTTCTTCGGTTAAGCTGCGTTTTACACACACAAGTTTTGCAAATTAATTTATGTTTACTTGTTGTTGTTTGTTTTTGTGGTTTTTATTGGGGCTTTACTCTTCACGGCTTATTTGGTAACTACGCTAAGGGTTTTCATTGTTTTCTTTTCCGTATTTTCTTCTTTATTTACTTCGTTTTATAATTTCTCTAAACTTCTTACATACTTTGTCTCGTCATGCGTTGTGTATCGGTGTGATTGTGTGAGTGTGCGAGTGTGAGTGGGTGTGTGTGTGTGAATGCCTTTGGGCTGCCCCGAAGGCTGTTGCGGTTTATTGTTTCGTAAGCATCTGCTTAAATATTCTGTTTAGCCAGTTCTCGTTACGTTAATTCATTTACTAAAAACATTGAGTTGTTGCTTAGTTACTGGTTGTTCTTGTTCTTGTTCTTGTTCTGGTTGTGATTGGTGTTGTTGCTTCGAAATTGTTTGTTCGCCTTTGTTTTGTTTTCATTTTATACTTTATTTAAATCTTATTTGTAGCTTTAATTTATAATTTAAATTTACTTAAACGTTTAAAATAATTATCGCTTGCATTTTGTTTCTCCTCGTTTACGTTAAATAATTAATTAAATTAAAAAAATAAAATATATTGTAATATGTTCTTGCTGTAGCTATCGGTAGCTGTAGCTGTTGTTGTTGCCGTTGCTGCTGCTTGCTGCTGCGGCTGCTGCTACGGCTGCTGCTGCTGCTGCTATTACTGTGGTTGTGTGGAGTTTGTGGTTCATAAACATTACTATTTGTTGCTCTTCATGGTTGTTTTTCTTTAGGTGTTTCTGTGTGTGTGGCTGTGTGGGCATGTGTGTGTGGGAGTGTAGCAGTGTGGGTGTTTAATAGTATGTCTCCTGCTCCAACCAGCCACCGGGGTTGCGGCGCAAGTAGAAACGACGGGTCTCGTCATAGATGAAGATGGCCAGCGCAAATGGAATGGCCGGGAACCACCAGACGAGTCTGTCGAGAAGAGGGAAAGGCACAGGGATTAGATCGCCATCGGCTAAGCACAAGTTCAAGCGCACTCACTTCAGGGGGTACATGCGCAGACCCTTCTCCATGCCCGGGCAGTACGAGAGGAACGCGGCCAGCACGGTTTCAAAGATCAGGCCAAAGTTCAAAGCCCAGTTGCGCATGCCCTGCTGGAAGATGGAGTTGCGGCGCGTCTTGCAGATAATCAGATCGGCCCACTGGACAACCACAATCGAGATGAAGAAGGCCGTGTGGCAGGTGTACTCCAGGGTCTTGCGGTCGCGGTAGGTCTGGTAAAGAGATAAAAAATTGAATTAAAATAGTTCTTTTGGAATGCTGTAGCTCACAAAAGTGCATCCGTCCTGGAATTCAGGATGCTGGCAGCTGAGAAACTTGCTCACACACTTACCCATTCCTGTCCATAGGAGTCGGTTAGATCGTTGACGGCCTTCGAGTCCCACATCTTACGAATGCCAAACAGTTTCTTGGGCAAGAAGCCGTTCTCAGCCATGATGACGAAGTACACAAAGAAGCCGGCGGCAGCTTGGATCATGCCGATCTGTCCGTAGGCCATCGAAATCAACCTAGGTTAGTCAAGGGGCAAGGTAGCGGGTCAAGGTGGAGGTGGGGAGAAATAGACAAAGCTCGTTAGAAAACTCTCAAGGGTATGGCTAAGGCATTTTCTTTTTTTTTTTAATTGTGTGGGGTTTCGTTTGTTTTCGGGACGCAAGACACTTCTCGTTACGGTTTGGCTAGCGGTAAAGTTTTCGGGCATCGGACAGGGAGCATGCGCGGCGGGCTTGGCCAAGGTTTTGGTTCTTCATCGAACATCGATGGTGGAAATTTCAGGAAGATCAACAACAAATGCTTGAAAATAGGCGATAGAAGTTTTCACACACAAAAAGAATAGAAGGGAGGAAAGGAACATAAACACAGAAAACATTTAGGGATCAACAAAAACCTTGCCCAAGGACCGCTGTCATCGTGTCCAGTCCTCGATCCGAGTACTAATCCGTACTCGGGGTTAGTCAGTTAGATTGCGGTTAGTGCCACTTTACCTTGAAGCTCTTTTATGGACTGTTTAAGCAATGAATGTTTATCGTTTCGATTTTATGGTGTTATTAGACTTTACTTTATACAGCGTGGATTGTGTCTGATCGAATCGCATTTGAAACTGAGTTTCTTTTAGTTTTTCGTTTGCATTAAGAGCGCGCAAAAGCAAATCGTACTATTTATACTGCTCAAGAAGCGTGAGGGCGCAGATTAGTTTGCATTTTGAACTGTTTGGCTTTCTTATATAGTTTCGTTATTGCATTGGATGTGGATGTGGGAAGCAAAGTCATTGTTAATGCTAATTAAACATGCGGCTAAATACGGGGCATACTATACATACATACAATCAGTACCCAACAATACATTGAAGCGTGCCATTTACAACTAGGATAGGCGAATGCAACTCTACAACCTTTTCGTTTACTTACGTTTAACGAGGTAATTCGATCAAAATCAACATAAAACATAAACGCAATTAAAATAACTTACACTTAAACACAAACTTAAGAGAGAGATAAACACGTAAGAGCATTACACACACAAAAATCATAACCAAACTCCGCGTTGCCATTGTAGTTACCCCGTTGACCTATGCATGGACTTTCGGAACAGAACCATCTCCCCCTCTAAATCAGACTTACCGCGACTTGGCACAGGGAACCAGATGCTGGTCAGAGTCTGAATATATAGATGGGGCTCTATAACGATCATGTGGTGTATCTAGAACACAACTGAAGCGATTTCGTTTTGTCGTTGGCTTGAACAAACTCATCTACAAGTAACGCACTAACTGGTCTAAGAGTAACGGCAGAAGCTTCGATTTTGTGTTTTTGATTCGGTCTTTTGCTTGTCTCTGTTTGTTTGTTGTGTGGGTGGTGTGTGTTTTTCTGAGTGTATTTTGTATTTTGTACTTTATGCAGGCGAGCGTTGGAGCGAGCGTTTTTCTTTGAACTAACTTTGCCAAGTTCTCTAGAAGCAGCTGTTTGTTTTTATCATTTAATTTTGTCGAGGCACTACTACTGTTTGCACAACAGACACTTTTTAGGTGGAATCTTGTTCCCGTGTAATGGTAAGAGACACACACACAAGATAAATCTGTGTACGGATCAAAGAATGTTGTGCGAGTAACACAACACAAATTTATGTAACACTTAGAGGTAGGTATTCAAGTGGGGGATACAAAGAGGGGGTTATCCATCTTAAAATCAAGTGTTAATTAAATTATTTGGGTTTGGGAAGTATATAAATATAACAATAGAATAGAAGAAGTGGTGGTTTCAATAGGTAAATTTCATTAGATTTTTTGTTTTCGAAATATTTAGCTATGGTAAAGATAATTTCATTCCACATTGAGAGTTTCAGAACGGAAACGGAAATCATAAGGAGGGAAAGACAGGTCACATAGAAACAGGAGAGAAAGGAAACTATGTGAAACACAAAACAGTTGAGAAAATTGTTTTTTTTTTTTTGAAATTGGTTTTAAAACAAAGAAAAACGCAGAAACGCATCAGCAAACGAACAAACAGTCGCAAAAGTTTCTGTATGAAATTTGGAATTTAGCATTCGATTGATTGGTTGATAGACTGATTGGGAATCGATTGATCTATTGCCCGATTGTTGGCCAAATTACGATGCAAGAAACGCGCGACCACAACACATCAAACAAAGTTCATAAATTTGACAAAAGTAAAAGATGGTTGCATGTTTGTTCATTTTCTAGTTCTCAACTAATCAACTAAAAGATGGTTAACACTTGGATATTGGATTTTTGTTTTTGGTTTTTTTGTTTTTTCTTTTTTGTTTTTTTTTTTGTATAAAACCTTAGCGTTAAGTTTGTCCTGACCTGCGGTTCACCAAGTTGTCGCGATACGGATCTCTCGGCTGACGCTTCATAATATCGCTCTCGGCTTGCTCGTAAGCGAGTGAAATGGCCGGAATCTTGCGTTTTATGGCAATCATTATGGTTATATTGATAGTTCAGTTATCGGTATTTGTGCAAGTTGCAAGTTTGTTAGTTGGTTTGTTTGATAATCAAAAGAAAGACATAACAAGAGTTGAAAGAATGTGGGGAAATACAAAAGGAAAATCTGATTAAAGTTTACAAATATATGTAAGAATATTTGTATAAAAGAGTCATATAAATATGCTTGCGGGCGAATAATAAATACTTGTTCTTTATACGCTAATTAATATTCACTAATAAGTCGTAACAGATAGACAGAGTAGTTTTGTTGGGTAGGGTTTTCGGGCGGGGCGCGGCGTCCCCCCCATGTGGCATGTTGAATGTTGTCTCTTAGCTCCCGCGTACTTACGAAGCTAAGACTAGGTAAGGCTAGGGCAGAAGAGCATAGGGCATGGAGCACCCAGTAACAGTAGAGTCGCTATATATATATAGAAAACAGTAGGTGGGTAGTGGGATGGGCAGTTGTAGAAGTTGTGGGACTTATGCGAATGTTTCAGAGCTTAATTAGCGCTTAGTTGGTTTAAGATTATCGTTATTAATACTAGGGGACAATTTTCGTGTGGTTTCGATTGGTTTCGAGGGGGTAGTGTGAGTGTCGGTTGACTACAACTCAAAAGAAGACCGTTCAATGAATGACTGGGCGGGGCAAACTCTGGGCTGACTGACTGACTGACTGATTGGTTGGTTGGTTGAGAGAATGTGCTGAATGAGTCGAGTTGAGTCTAAGTTGGAAGTAGGAGGGTCGTGAATGAAGTGATGCCAAAGTCGAAAGTTTTCTACCGATAATAATAGTTAGCATAAGTAGAAACGTACATGTTCGATACAATTTACAGACTCACTAAGTTTAACAATAGGCCTGCTTGCTCTAGCATAGAGTTAAGTACTAATGTGGAAGGGTTCCAAGTCGGATTATAATAATGTTCTATTCTTTATCCCAGAGATGTACCATACAGAAATTTCCCTCAGCTTTCGGGGAGTCACCAAGATGGTCGTCACTTACCTTCGCACCGCAAAAAACAAAGATATTCAAAAGTAAACAAAGAACATAGACCTGTAGAAGCTCTACAGTAGAACTCAAGTTTAAATAAACCAGGTTATATCGAGGAAAACAAATTAAAAATACAAGATTATTGAAAACCATAAGATCAGAGGTCACAACACAAAAGAGATTTTTAGTCACACAAGGCGACTTTATTGTAGAGGAGCAGGAAGGTGGAAAAGAGAGCAAAAGTTTTCAGAAAATGAAGCAGAGAAATAGAGTAAAAAATACTGAGCTTATGACCAACGAGGGTAGATTCAAATGTACTCCTAATCGAGTGTAAACTTTCTATGTAATCAAGTGCAAAATTTGTATGACTGATACGTTGGCCGAGGGGCAGCTATCTCCATCATCGAGTAAGTACTTAGAAAGAGTTTGCAAGAAACCTATAGAGATTATATAAATAGTATGTAGCTATAGAGATATGTAGTTGTTAATACGAATACATTTATCAGCGTAAGAAACTTGATATATTGCAAAAACAATACGGAAATAAATCAAATGGCATACAAATTTGACTCAAAAATACCAAAATCAATAGGTGTTAAATAATAATGGGGTTTCTCTTTAGAGAATACATTGTATTTGACAGTCGCTGGACTCTCTTCCAGCCCAGTGAGTGTGCTTAGGGAATAGCTTACAAAAAATGGCATGACGAGTCCTCTAAGAAAACGCCTCGGATCGATAACAATGTCATATGTAGATATTAAACTAAACGCATTGAACTTTACTTTGTACTATCTGAACGTAATTATCAGAGAAGAATCACTAGAAGAATCTGAAGAAGAATATTGAGGTAAAATGAGGAAACACTTAACAGAAGTTGAACGAAAAGCTACCAAATCAAACATGGAACATAAAACATGTATAATAACACTGGTGGATTATATCCAAATAATCAACATTCAACCAAGGAATACTTAAGCTAGTTTAGTTAGTATATCGAAAGACAGAGATATAGCGGATAATATAGAGAGAAATAGGAGTAAAATGATTTCAATTTCTTCGACTTGTAGGTAGAAAGAAAGCGTTCTTTTTGATTTTGGCTTGCTTTTACATCTTTGGCCGTCCAAAGTTCGAATTCAAAGTTAATGGTACTCAATTTGCTTTAGTTGCGTGACAAAAAAGAGACTTATTTGGTGGTTCATAGAGTTGCAGAAGAGGCGTTCGGATTCGTGTCTTTTACTTTTTGATATAAGAATAAAATCGATTCTTGCTGTTGTTGTTTGATTGGTTGGTTGTTCAGGTAGTTGTTGTTGTAATTGATTGTAGACCATCAGAGAGAGAGAGAGAGATTTACCTTTCGTTGACCAGTTTATCTTGGAATGGATTCCTCGGCTGGCGTTTCATAATATCGGATTCAGCCGTCTCATAAGCTAAGGAAATGGCTGGCACCTAAACCCGAACAAACGAACGTTTGTGGGTTGGTTTTTTCGGTTGTTGGTAGTTGGTTGAGTGGAAAAAATAAATGAAATTAAATACGATAAATTATGGAAACATAAACTCAATCGTTCGCTTCTGCTGCTGCTTCAACGTCTCACAAAATCCCTGAAAATCCGTTGCTGAGCTGAGGGAACGACCGATGCTTCGCAAGGACGAGGGATCGAATGTCTTATAAGGTAAGTTCTTTTATAGACTAGAGAGTCCCGCCCCTTAGATCTACCTTAGGCTGCTGCTGCAGAGACTTAAGGGACGATAATCAATGCTTGAGGGTGTGGAGTGACGAACAGAGTTAAACATAAGGCAATGATAAGACTCGAGTTAAATCATGAAATCATGAAAAATCAAATACTTTTGGTTGGGTTGGTTAGTTGCTACGAATCGTGTGCAATTTTGATATTAAAATTTTGCCAAATCTTACGAACTTAAAATCCATTGCAAATGCCAATCAATTGTCTAATTCAAATAACGTCGAGTGGTGAATCTTACGGTTAACTCAGTGTTAGTTACACCACAAAACGAAAATGGTGATCGATATATTATTGTATGGTATTCTGACTTCTTATGTATTTTTCAAACTTGTTTCTGTTTTGTATTTAGTGAGATAATAACGAAATACGACGCACACCAATTAACATTTAGAGCGTTCAGAAGATGGCAAATGAGTCGGCGGTATTCGTTTGGAATATATTGATTGAATTGTACATGGAGAAAGTAGGAGCAGTAGTTGGATGTGTGTGGTTGTATACATTATATGGGGGGAAGTACTCGCAATGTACAGATGAATGCATGATCGATTTCTGCCACCAATAATGGGAACATATGCTACAGAGAGATGGAAGGTCTGAGAGGAAAGCTGGTGGGTGGTGGTGACGGTACGAGTGATGACATTCTTAAGAGTTAGTTGGGTTGTTTGGTAAACCATAAACGTGTCAACGGCGTTGTTAGTTGTTTGCTCGCCTCTCGTTAAGGCCAAACTTATGCTAATTACAATCCAGCCACATACACATAAGACATATGCTATATTTATATGGTTTTCTCTTGCTTTGCGCGTTTCTTTAGTTCAGACTTTTGTCGCTTTTAGTGGTTGAGATTAGGTTGGTGGTGGGTGAGTGGTGAGTGTGTGTGGTGTGTGTTTTAGTGTGGGGTAGAAATTGACTTGATTGGCACCTTGAGTTCACTAATTTATCGTTGAAGGGGTCACGTGGCGGACGCTTCATAATATCGGCTTCGGCATGTTCGTAGGCCAATGAAATGGCTGGCACCTAAGTATTGGATTATGGCAGGTAGTTACATTAGCAACGGTTTACATCATTTTCAAATTCAGTTCGGGGCTTGGCCTAGAGGGACATGGGATAGAGCACTCTTAAACTACTCGGATAGTCTAGCATTGGCACTGGCACTGGCACTGGCGATGATCGGTCACGAGTGGCTGCAACTGCAACGGGGTTACCTCTCGTTGACCAGGTTATCGATCTCCGGGTTGCGCGGCCGGCGCTTCATGATGTCCGCCTCGGGTCCCTCGTAGGCCAGCGAAATGGCGGGTATCTGCTCGCCAAGGTGCATCGATTCGCGCGGTGCAGAGTGTGCGTTAGAGACTAGTTCTTAACAGTAATCAACCGAGGTTGGGTTGGGCTACAACTTTACATTTAACTTGCTCGAGAGCTCGAGTTCGACTTAATCGCAACGTTAACATAATAGTCTTCAGCTTGGACTGGGCTCGAGGTGGCGGGGGGCAAAACTTACCATGTCAGTTCCCAGATCGATGCACAGAATCGTCACGGTTCCCAGTGGCAGTGGTATGTCGCAGAGGATGAAGGCCAGGAAGGGCGAGATTTCGGGAATGTTGGAGGTCAGGGTGTAGGCAATGGACTTCTTCAGGTTATCGAAGATCAGGCGACCCTCCTCCACACCAGTCACAATGGAGGCGAAGTTGTCGTCCAGCAGAATCATGTCAGCAGCCTGCACAGGAGCACAAGGTTAGATTACGCATTCACAGTGGATTTATGACAATATCAGCTCCATATTGCGCCATCCTTATAACTCTGCCTCGACTCACTTACTGCGAGACTTTCACAGAAACCAAAAATACATGAGTTGAGATGAGACACAAAGAAAAATTCCGCACTTTTAAAGTCTTTTTGCAAATCCCACAGATACATCCTTTCTAAGGTACTCACATCGATTAAGGGGACGTAAAAAATATTAAAATAATATCTTGGGTTATTAATACATAAACATATCACTTGAAAGAATGCAAAGTTCATGTGCAAATAATGTTCCTAGTTGATGACCAATTTCGGTGATATTTGTAGAGGATCAGAATTATCGGGTCTATTGGCTGTCTTACCTGCTTGGACACATCGGAGCCGGCGATACCCATGGCAACACCAATATCAGCCTTCTTCAGAGCCGGAGAGTCGTTGACACCATCACCAGTCACGGCCACAATGGCGCCCATGCGCTGGCAGCCCTCGACGATGATCAGCTTCTGCTGGGGCGAGGTACGGGCGAAGACGATCTCGGTGTGGTAGCGCAGGATCTCATCCAGCTGGTCGCTGGACACATCACGCAGCTCGGCGCCGTGGACGACGGCGGCCTTGGCCTCGCGGGGGTTCACCTCGGAGATGGGGATGTTCAGGCGCTGGGCAATGTCCTCGACGGTCTCGTTGCCCTCGGAGATGATGCCGACGGACTTGGCAATGGCCTTGGCAGTGATCGGGTGATCGCCGGTAACCATGATGACCTTGATACCGGCCGAGCGGCACTTGGCCACAGCATCGGGCACGGCGGCACGGGGGGGATCAATCATGGACATGAGGCCGACGAAGCGCAGGTTATCGATGGGGAAGTTGATGTCGTCGGTGTTGAACTTAAAGCCGGAGGGATACTTGTCGGAGGGCAGCATTAGGTCGCAGAAGCCGAGCACACGCTCACCCAGTCCTCCGAGTTCCATGTAGGCGTTGTTGAACGCCTCCTTCATCTCCTCGTCCAGGACCTTTTCCTTGCCGTTGATGAAGATGGTGGAGCAGCGCTCCAGGATACGCTCGGGGGCGCCCTTCATGACGAGCAGGAAGCGGGGGTCGTTGGAGTCCTCGGTCTCGTGGATGGACACCTGGTACTTGTTGGTGGAGTTGAACGGCACCTCAGCGATCTTCTTGTTGCGCTTGCGAATATTCATAACGTCGCCCAGGGCCAGTTCCATGCACTTAAGCAGAGCCGCCTCAGAGGCGTCGCCGCTAACCTCCTTCTTGAGAATGGGCACACCATCTTGGCCTCCCTTGAACTCGGCACGGTTACAGAGAGTGGCAATGCGAGAGAGCGCCTTGAATCCAGGGCTGGTTCTATCGTATTGAACACCCGACTGATCCTCGGTGGTGTCGGCCTCGATGATTTGGTTGTCGAACCACATGTGAGCAACCGTCATTCGGTTCTGGGTGAGGGTGCCGGTCTTGTCGGAGCAGATGGTGGAGGTGGAGCCAAGGGTTTCCACGGCCTCCAGATTCTTAACCAGGCAGTTCTTGGATGCCATACGCTTGGCGGTGAGGGTCAGGCACACGGTGACAGTGGCCAGCAGACCTTCGGGCACGTTGGCGACGATGATGCCGATCAGGAAGATGACGGCGTCCAGCCAGTGGTAGCCCAGAATGAAGGCAATCACGAAGAAGGTGACGCCCAGGAACACGGCCACGCCGGTAATCAGATGGATGAAATGGTGAATCTCCTTGGCAATGGGCGTCTCGCCGGTGTCCAGACCGGAGGCGAGGCCAGCAATGCGACCCATGACAGTGTGGTCGCCACAGCTGATGACCACACCCTTGGCAGTGCCCTCGACGGCGTTGGTGGAGAAGAAGGCCAGATTCTTGGTCTCCAGAGGATTCTCATGGGTGAACTCGGCGCCGCGGGACTGCGGCTCCGACTCGCCGGTCAGCGACGAGTTGTCCACCTTGAAGGTGCGCGCCTCGATAATGCGGATATCAGCGGGGATACGGTCGCCGAACTTCACCTCAACGACATCGCCCAGAACGAGATCCTCAGCGCGCAGCGTGAGTTTCTCGCCCTCGCGGATGACGGTGGCGAACTGGGGTACCATGTTCTTGAACGATTCCATGATCTTTGAACTTTTCGATTCCTGCAGAACACAAGAGCACACCGCTATCAGTTAGCAATCGTTATAAGGGAGCATCTTCGAGGGAAACCCACCTGATAGTATGAGAAAATGCCCGTCACAATGACGACAGCGGAAAGTACAATACCCAGATACAAATTATCGTCGGCCGGCTCCTCGCTGGTGCTGGCCTGGATCGAATAGGCCACGAAGCAGAGAATAGCACCGATCCACAGCAACATGGCGAAGCCACCGAACAGATTCTTACAGAACTTCACCCACTCGGGCGTCTGCTTTGGTGGCGTCAGCGCATTGGGACCATCGCGCTCCAAGTTCTCCTTGGCCTTGGCGTGACTTAGACCCTGTGCAGGAGATCGAACATAGGTCATTCATCGTTGGTATTGGGTCAAGCAGAAGGCTAGATGTCTACTCACATTCTCGGGATGTGTCTGAAAGCGCTGATACAATTCCTCAGGAGAGATTTTATGATGGTCGATATCCAACTCCTGTTTGAGATCATCCAAATTCTCTTTCTTAGCTGCTTTGGCCGGCATCTTGCGTCTCGACTGTTCAATTCAAAGGGTAAATACATTAGTTGGGGAAGTCTTTTTGGGTGCACAACAGCAGCAGCGATAGACCCAAAAGCCGACACGTGTTTCGATTTACTTCATGCCTTGGTACAAGACCCGGATTAGACTGAGAAGAGTGTTCAATTAAACCACGAGTGTTGGAGTTTGTTAGGGAGTGAGAAAATAGAGCGGAGATCGGGACCCAATACACCATTTACCAGTTAGAGAGTTAGGCAAAGATTAGTATTACCCGAGCCCAGGAGGGCACTTACCCAGTTCTAATTAATACTTAGTGCTACTCGGGGTCGAACCCATTCCGAAATGAGCTCGAGCGTGAGAATATTCAAAACGACCGATCGCTCTATAGCTTCGGTAATCTAAGGCATGCAAAATGCGCGCTAAATTACGCTCTCCGATCGAAACGCGAAGAGCACGTAAATGAATTGAGGTGCACAAAACACAAAGCGACAGGCAATTATACAAACACACATATTACGTGGGCGTACAAAACAAAAAGAAATTCAAAGGAAAACTAGCGGAAAAAAAGAGTGAATGAAAATTAACTTTCCTACATGGCGGCTGCTAAAAATCTATACATATTTACTATGCACTGGCTGACCTCGGAAGCCTTCGAATTGGCCAAAAAGCCGAAATAAAATAAAATGGATTTAGATTCTATATATTATTTTATATATAGACGAAGCAGCTGTCTAGTGTCTGGCATTCTATCTTTAACAGTGGCTATTTCTTTTTATTTTTTTGTTTAAGCACGCGCAATGCCTTTTGGCTCTCTGACGTCACCGTTGGGGTTGCCATGCAATCAAGGCAAAACAAAAAAACCAAACAAATTAAAGTACCTACTTTTTACTGGTAATTTGGAAATTTTTGGAAAGCCGGCTAGAGAACTGTTTCTATCAATTTAAAAAAACGAAAAACATTTCAAATGAAAATAAAGTATACTCGAGTGGCTCTAGAGGATGGAAAATATATTTTGGGAAAATTGAAAATTGCCATATTTATGGCATTATTATTGGCCACTGCTATGTGTACATATCGAAATGGTATTTATAGCTCCTGTAAACATATCGGCGACTCTCTCTCTAAATGTCAACCGCACTCGGCAAATGCCATTTTGGATGCATGCCCAAATAACACACAAGAAATATAATAAATAATAAGTGCAATTAGAGATCGGGATAGGGGAAATGGGTTAGTAAGGCGCATAAAATCGAAAGGAAGGCAGACAGTGAAAAGTGAAAGACTTAAGTAGGGCGAATGGGAGAAACATACATATATATACACACAGATGCGAGTGTGAGTGAGGAAAAATTCGATTTACCTTGTAGTGACCATCGGCTGTGCGATTGTCGTCATCGGTGGCTATAACCGTGGCGACTCGATAGGAGTCCGCTCTCCCATGCTACGCGCACAGGGGTTTTGGATTCGATTTCGATATCGGGTGGGTTGGAGGGTGGTGGTGTTTGATTGATGATGTCGATGATGGGCGAACAAACGAACAAACACGGGTATAAACGGGAAGAAATACAAATCAAAAATCGAAACAAAACGAAAAGGCGAGCATACAAAAAATGCAAAGACGTACTCTAATATATATGTAGCATATGACTAAGATACAAAATAGCTCCGATACAGTGATAAATGGCACAATAATAATTTAATTATTTAGAAGAGCTTCGACTGAATGCTAAATAATTATATTGGAAATGCTAATCACCTTCTTTTACACCATTTATCACTTTATCGGCGGGGCGGTGAATATCGTAATTATAAAAATATACGTATGATAAATAAAATTAAAAAATATATTATGTTCGGATGCGTAAAGTAGTTATAAATGTATTCAAAGTATATAGGTTTATGAGAGACATAACTATGAAGGTAACGTAACAATAATCATCTACTGAAACTAAGAACGCTCTGGGGGTTTGCGGTTTTTATCCATTGCCTAGCAACATCGAATTGTTTTGATGATTCAGCACAAATGGGATATGGGAAAAGTTTTCAAGGCTGTCTAAGGACAATGAATCATGTGTTATACATAGAATTCCAATAGCAGGACTTTCCAGCCCACGGTAGCTAAGATTCGACACTGACGCGGATCGGAAAGCGTTATCTGTAATGCGTTCTGACTCATTAATGGTGCGCTTCATGGGCTCATTATTATTATTATTTTAAAAACAAACAAAACATGCTATTTGAGAGAGCACCCGTCAGCGTCAGCGTCAGCGAAAGGCAACCTAAAAGATATGCAATATAAACACAAAAGTTCGCTCTGTTTGGCCGTGCAAAACCGAGGAGCCGAAAGAAATCAAATCAAATTAATTAAAAATACACAAGACTCGAGAGAAATACTGTCTGTATTCGTGTGTACGCTAATAAACTCGTGGGCGAGGGGAAAACCTGTCGCGCTCACATGGCAGCCAACTTACGGCTACATTCGATTTTATTCGAGAATCTTACGCTTTGTTTGGCTTTGCGTTTCTCGGCCTGGCGTTTCAAGATTTATTTATTTTCATTTTATATTATGTGTATATAAGTATGTGCTTTTGCTTTTCGGACTTTCGGTTCAACTGGGGACGCGACGCCAGCATGAAATGGATCGAAAATCGTGCCCGAGGGGCTAATGGGTACCACCGATGGGTTCTCTACTTTTTGGCTTACGCACTGTGGCAAGTGTTCAAACGACTATCGGATGTGCCTTTCGTATCTCTCCCTGTAGTCGCTCTCTCTCTTTATGATTCTCCCTCAAGTGCTAGACAATCTGGAGGGGTTCGATGAGTTTAAAATAGAGTTAAGATATTAAAATAAGTTAGAGTCTGGCTTAGCGTAACTTAAGCTTAATTGCTAAGCCTGCCTGATAGTGCAAACAATTGTTAACCGTGACTTTGTCGGCTAGAAAGCGGAAAAGCGGGTGGCTTTCCCACAATGGCGCTAATTTTGATTTTCCTACACAAATTAATTCAACTTAATCGCGCGTTTCATGCTTCAATTCATACGAAACAATGCCAAGTGGCACACAGCATGTGGAAACAAGGGTACGGGTCTGGGTCTGGGGTCCAGGATGGAGATCGAGGCGATATATATAAATCAAAATGCGACAATGGCTTGCTGGCCGGCCACAGCACAGAGAAGCTTACATAAGTCCGCGAATGGAAATGGAAAATAGCAAACAGCAAACAGCGAACTGCCAGCTACTAGCTTCTGGCGAGCCAATTAGGCGAACAGATACAAATGTATCTGTGGCTGCGCTCCAGCTGCTTTTCCCCACCGCTAAAACGGTTCGCGCACATTTCGCTGCAAACCATTTGGCATTTGAACTTGAATATCAATTTACAACAACCCAACGACGCCGGGGAGGAAGAGCGGCGCACAGAATTGACGCGCTAATTGTTCAATCAATGCAAAAGTATCTGGGAAACGTGTAAAGCTGCGGGCGTAGCCGAAAACGAACAATTGTCACCGCCAGCCACATCGCTTTCGCTAGAAGGTGCATAAGCCGGCAGGTGAGTGCAAGTTCGCTTTGAACCAGTTTCAAACCAGATTTGAGCGGCTCAAGCTTACACGTGAACAAAGAAACATTTTCACAATACAATCTTACATCGTTTATAAATTTTATATTGAATCAGGTAAAAGTACCTCTAGCTTTAAAAGTTAAAAGAGTTTAGCTTTCAGAGAATACCTATAGTTTTTAAAGAAAGTAATAGAAAACAAAAACTGCATTTTAATTTAATAATGATTCGAAGATTAGTTATGTAATACTTGATTTTTCATTATAAAAGTATAGTTTTCAGAAGTAAAGTATTTATTTTTCTCTGTGTTCTGAGCGGTGCAAGGCGGGGGGTGTCCGACTTGAATACCAATCATAGATTCTACTCGGAAATCGAAACTGCTGCCCAGGCTCGTTTTCCCCGAGCAGCCGAAAACAAAATAAAAAAATTCCAATGAGAAACCAGTTTTGGTGCATGATAACAGATCGTGCCTGGTATCGAGATGCATTTTCTCCCGGGCGCTATCTATCTATCTGTGAACCCGACTTGTTTTTTGTGAACCCCAGATACACAGATACTGCTCCTCCCCTAAAATACGGCCGAGCTCGGCTCGCTAATGATCTCAGTTCCCGTAGCGTTCAATTTAAACATTATTAACAATTCCCCGCTAATTATCTGCTAAATTTTCGCACGTTTTGCATGCTGTGTTTGAAGAGACCCAGCCTCCCCAGAGGCTGGGACTTCTGTCCCAAAATATTTCCGGAACACTTTGCTATCTGAGTCCTTCCATTAAGAAAGGATGCTCGTTATTACAGTACGTTACGCAACCTTGACTTGGGATTAGATAAACTTAAAACAATAATGCGACTTAAATTAATCATGCTCAATGGAGTCAGTGTGAATTATGAATGATTGAGGTAAATACGTAGATAGGGTGAGGTGTTCCTCAGCTGGTCAGTTTTGATTACCCACCTGAGCACTCATAATGTCTGGGGACTCTTGTTTAATCTTATTAGAGGCGAGACAGTGAAACGATGAATAAACGAAAATGCAAACGACGACGGCGAGTGCAAATATAAAACACGAACAAGTAACAGAAGAATAAAATAATTAAAACAAATTAACTGAAAATAGATGCAAAAAAAGAAAAATGAAGTCGGTTAACATAGTTCGGGCTTATGCAACAATCCGCAAGATACGCGGGCGCTGGAAGGACGAGGCGGTTGGAGCAGCAAGTGGACCGCTGGAAGGGCACGGAGTCACGGGAAAGTGGAAGTCCACATGGAAGTGTGGAAATGCAGGCTGGCTGCAGTTTCCAGGACGCCGAGTATAGACGGCACATGGCAAATCCAGAGAGAGCCGGAGAGAGCAAGAGAGAGCTGTCGCCAAAGAGAAAGCGCGAGCTCGACGGTAAACAGCGCAGCGAGAGAATACCGTTAGAGGCGCAAGTTCGAAGAGTGGCCAGGAAAAGTGCTCGAACTTTTCCAAGACTTTTTCCCGCTCCTGCTCTCTGCCCCTCTTTGCCTTCCTGCCACTCTGGCGGCTATCTGTGCTGTGGAATTATGAAATCGCCAAGCGGGGGGCCAAATCCATACCCACTCATTCGTGTGGGGTGGCCAGGAAATTACTGCCATTCCAAAATGTAAATCGCGTCAATTGAATCTAAACGATTTCATTGCCACAAAAGTACGTCAGACGGACAGAACGGAACGGGAGGATAGCGAGATGAAAGAGACACGGAGGAAGCGGACGCATAAGAGACGAACATGAACGCCAAATTGAATGCCAAATCAAAAGGACGGAAAAACATTTCTGCAGACGAAAATCTCTGTGGCACACACGCGCACACAACAGCACTCGCACTCTTACACTGCGGCAAAGTATTGTCAAAATTGTCGAAAATTCATTTTTATCTTCACTTTTGCCAATTTTTCAATTCGAAAAAGCGTCCCAAACACACACACTGTTCGTATTCTTTGGATCCCCACTCTCTCTCTCTTCTCGGCTTGTCACAAATACAAGTGTATATATCCATTACGCCTGGCATGAAGTTTTGGAAAAATCGATTCCGTACAAGGACGTTGCCGTTTTCTCAACGCCCCTAGTGGGGCGGGCGGTGGGTCGGTGGGCGCTGCAGTTGAGCGGACATGGAAAGTTCTTGGTTTTTTTAAATATATTTTTTGCTTTTTTCTACCTTTTACACGTTTGGGTGCTATTACACAATTTTTGCGCTTGGCGTTGCGAATTCTGTTTTGGGGGCTTTCGCAGAAAACTACCCCGTTAGCAGCTGTATTGAACTTGTTTTCAGCACTAAAACCGAACCGCGTTGGAACGAGACAACGAATACTGATCACACACGGTCGCTTTGCTACGGTAGGCTACTAAGTTCCTTCCTTTCCGTCGAACGACGTTCGAGTTAGTCCTGCTGCTTCCTCTTCTCGCTGGACTCAATCGATGCACAGTTATTGTGTAAGCAGCAGCGGAGCACACACCAGCGCCGGGGAGCGGGCGGGCGGGCAGGCGGGGAGCAGAGCTGTACTGTACACCCGACAAAGAGACGAGAGCTGCTGCTACGTTGGACCTTCCCAGTTCGGTTTCGACGTTCGAATGAACTTTTTCGGCGCGCCGCGAGTGGTTAAGCTTTCTCGGATAGAACGTTCTGCCGACGTCGGCGCGGCTCTGCGGCGCGGCGGGAGCTTTCGCCAGCAGATGTTACACCCGCTCTCGCTGTGCCCTCCCCTCTCCCCCGCACGTCTCCACCGCCGCTCAGCCGCCTGTGAAAAGTGCACGGTTGCTGAGAGCTTCCAGCCGAAAAATCTATGGCAGTGTGACAAGTGAGGCAGGCAATGGGCAGCAGGAGAGAGGAGAGGCGCCCGGAGCGGGCGGAGAGCTCTTCGAAACTGGAGCAGCGCGAGAGGGGCGGCGGGCGAGAGCACTGCTCGGGGGTTGGCTGCGCAGCTCAGAGCAGCGGAATGTATGTCAGTTGGAGCAGGCGGCGAGGGGGTGGCGGCTTTTGTGGAGCCAACGAAACAGAGAGAGAGAGAGAGAGAAAGAAAAGAGCGTGCCGAAGGGAAGCGAAAAATCTACATAAATTGTGTAACGAAAACAAAGCGTTCGAGTTCGAGTTTGGGTTTGATAAAAAGGGCAGGCCAACACAGCTTTGGCATTTGGGAATGTCCCCCTATCGAGCCCTCGCATGACGTCACTTCAGCAAACCCCAATCCGCAACCCCCTCAATTATTCAGACTCAGATTCAACATCCAGTCGGATGGACAACCCCCGGGGCCAAGTGGAAAACCTCCCCGCAGTAGCAGTAAATCAATGTGGCTCGTTAACAGAAGCCCAGTTCCATATTTAATAATATGCGAAGCTCCCAAAGACCATAGTACATCGGAATACACTTTTTCTGCTTACTTAACACATCCAAGGAACTTGGGTTGGGGGTCTGAAATGACACCACTGCCGGCTTGAGGACTCGACGATTTTCCACTCGGACCTTGAGTCTATTTTGGGGCTCAAGTAACTCGAGTTTAATTACACGTAATGTTGCCAACACAGCTACAAGGTAAACCCACATATAGATACGCACTTGGCCACTAAGTTATGCACAGGAAAAATATATTGAATTATCGACTCATCCTTTTGTTGGGAGCTTTTTTTGTATGACATTATTTCCCATTATATTTAAACTGTTAAGATATAAAAATACCTAAAGTCATAGAATTCGTAATATTGACTGACACTTGCTAGTTTTGGAAAATCGTGCTGATTTTTCTATGTGCAGAAAATACCATCAGAAAATCAATAGAAGACATCGTGCCAGCAAAAAGGCAGCGGTAAAAGTTTCTGTCCCTTTGATTCGGAGCCGAGGGGTGGCTCCCCTATCGATCCACTTGGCCCATCCGATTTCAGACCGGAATCGTGCCCGTTTTATCTACTTTTCCAATCGCATGTGATATCCGCCAAAGGAGTGTCTCGGCCAGATGAACTCTGACTCGATTTGTGGGTCATCAACAGGGCCCAGGGGGCTGGGGGCCAAAATAAATAAACAAATGGCGAGTTAACTGACCGTCCTAGCTAGTTGTGGGCGGCCCAGAGTTCTGGCCTAAAACAAAGTTATGTAATGGCACGTCAAAAAACACTTGGCAACCGGAATGGCCGTTGAGATACATAGATACTAGATACCAGATATCGTAGCGGTGACCCATATCAAGGTGTACATAGATATTTATATACAAATGTGCATGTGAATCAACTCGAGCCGCTTCCTTATGGGGTAACGTCACAACTTGACCAATGAGTTCAGCTGACAAATGGTCAACTGACGCGGGCTTCCTCGGCCGAACCTGTGCCTTGGTCCCATCGGTCAGACTGGCGCCTTCAGACAGCGTTCTTTATATCGACTCGGCCATCATCGATCAGTCACTTTGAGATATTCGCTGGAACAGCTCAATTTGGGTGTTACACCTGTCAGGGCCACACTCCCGCCACGTGTCGCCCCCTTGGCCTGGGAAACACCGAATGCCAGCATGCTGAAAAATCAATATGCAAATTATGGCTGCGGTCTAGAGCGGCGTTGGCTTGGCTTGGCCAGAACGGAAAGGGTCTGTTCCCCGGGCAGTTATGACTTTTAGGCAAAATCAATAAGCGGAGCTGCGCTGATGACGCTACCAATTTGCATGGTGTCAAAGTCAACAAGCCACTGCCGCAGCTCGAGCCACAATCCTAATCCAGATCGAGCCAGAGAGCTCTAAGCTACCCTAAGCCCAAATCGAAAGAGAAACATCTTGGAACTGATTATTCCGATATTAGTATTGTTTATTAAACAAAATTACCAATATAGGACAGTAATAAATTGTGTCTTTGTCAAGTAAATATAATACTATGTCTCTAAATTTTGAATAAATAAATATTCTCCCGTAACTCTGTTCCCTCAATTATTAATTATTAAAATGAATATAAGTCAGTCATAACATAGACTACTCCATCCTTTAAATAAGCCATTAAGAGATACAGAATATTCTTTTTGCTATCTGACTTTGGACGGTTTCAATTGAGGAGACTCCACTTTAGTTGGTGGAAGTTGCATTCGCACTTTTGCATTTGAAAAGGGGATGAGCGTGCAAGCTGGTTTGGCAGCCAGAAGCTAAAACTTTGGCCAGCCCGCTAATTGCCATTGGCAAGTGCAATCCCCCGAGGGGGAGTAGACCAGAGAGTGGGCGGCGGGCCTCGCTTCGGTTGCATAATGGCGTTCATGACCTGGGCCCTGGGCCAGAGCGGCGACACAAAACCAGAGACGGCGACAGAAAGTCCGAGATCGAGTGCAGCATAATCACTGTCATCACGAGTGCCCGATGTGCCAGCGAATGAGCCATCAAGCCGACAACAGTCTGTGTTGTACTTGAGCACTGATTAAAATGTGTGACCCCCGTGTTCCGCCCTGCATTTCCTTTGGCCCGCAGGGGTTCTCTCCTCGCCATGAATGGCCAGGTCTTGAAAATGATTGTGCGAGGAGCTCATCGTGAAATGTTCCAAGTATCTGCATATTCCCAGGAGAGGTGATATGAAAACGTTTCTTTTCAGTAGCTAGTAAAGGGTTTCTATTAAACCCTGATTAAATCATTGGTCATATGACTTATATAATCCCATGGTACTATGGATTTAACAATGAAATCTGCGAGCTCTAGTCACGATAAGACATCGTGTAAACGCGTTGCGTACCCACAGTCAGAGTCCGCCTCTAGTTAGTCTATGATGCCATTCGAAACAATTTGTTCGTCGCTCCTCGTAGGCGTTTATGACAATAGATTTACGAGCATATCGTCTAATTTGCGCCATTCCCATTGTAAAGAAGCGACTGGCCATCCATCTCATATAGTAGTTAAAAAGATGAGAAAAGCCTTAGACGACGACGACGACGACAACGACAACGATGAAGGAAAGTCACTGGCATCTCTCGGCGGGCAGCATTGAATGAAATGCCCCGGAAAAAACCAATTGTTATTCCACGTTAATTTAGTAGAGCAATGGAAAGCATAAGCCTGTATATCTGGCTTCGCCTTCCACCGACCCGACCACCTTGTGAATCCGATTTCACGGTTTGCGGGAGCGGACAGCAGCAGCTGACTGGGCTGCATCGTTGTGGGCGGCCGCAGGTCTTGGATCCATCCCATTCCATCCCATCTCGTCGCATCGCATCTCATAGATACGGATACGGACAGATACAGGCAGCGTTTGGCTTTGAGTTTCAGTTGGGTAATGCGAGCCGCCGGAGACCGCTCTCGCTCGTCCGAAAATGGAGCAATAAATTCTAATCAAAATTAAAATATACATAATAATAAAGTAAGCAAAGCAGCTATATAGTATAGCCCTAGCATTTTCTATAGCCCATTCAGCGCGTGTGTGCACTTGTCATTGCCTGGAAGCTGTCTCTCTGTCCGCCTGTTTGGACGGCGCAGAGACGTTCTTGGGGGTTCTGGGGCTGGGAGGTACAATATTTTGGCCAAATGAGCTCTGCTCGACGGGGGCTAATGCTACTGTCGGAGTGCTTTGCCTCGTCTTCTTGCCAAATGTATGAAATACACTTTTTCATGGTACTCTCCAAGAGTCCTAAGCAAGTTGCCAGTTCATCTCCATAAAGTCAACTGATAGCAGAGCTTTTGTGGAAGCTGTAATGCTTGGAAACAAGTACAAGGAATGGATGACTAACTTTATAGTCCTTATCAGTAAGTCAGAGTAATAAGCAAAAATAATGTTATTTTAAGCATTTTTAACTTGAGATACATGGGGGCAGACATTTTCTAATATAAAATTTTATATATATATAATTATCTCGCCATAAAATATATGTATGCAAGATGCAATAATATATTAATTTGCATGTCATATAAAACCGGTTAACAAGTGTGTAATAGAATCATTTAAAAAAATTAAGTTTTCTGATTCATACAGTTTTATATTCATAAAAACCTTACTATTCACAGAAAACACTTGACAAACACTTCAGTTAATTGAGGTGGAATTTAGTTTTCCTTCAGTAAGTATTTAAGAATGATAAGCAACCGAAAAATAGCCGGCAGGCGAGATATGGCTCTCGTTTATAGTTCAGACCTATTATAGTAAACAGAACTCAATAGATCTTTGTTTCACGAGTGAAAAGTGCATTATAACAAGGTGTTTCGGTGGTCATCGTGTGGCACTCACTGCCCCGCGTGAGGGGGACCCTCCAATCGATAGAAACCCCATCTCTTGCCAAAGCCTTGGAGTGGCCGAGGTGGGTGCATCGGGCTGACACGCGCCAACGCTCAATGAACCGCTTTGCACTAAATCAGCCTCAATTGAGAGCGTGCTGGCTAACCTACTTAAGCGGCAGTAGTCGGCGATTTGTGGCACGTTGGCAGGTCTAATTGGAAGACAGTGGGAATACATACAAGGGTCCGTGCCCAGATTCCCGCGCCAAGGCTGTCCGGCTGCCTGGCAACCAGGAATGGAAAACGGACATTGGCGCATAGCGAATATCAGTCGGTTGACCGTTATCAGATATCTGCTATCTGTGCGATCCATCGACCATCTGCTGACGCACTTCACCCAGTCACGACGCAAACCAGTTCGCCTCAAGTGCCGCGGAACCCAAAACCAATTACAGCTGTCGACGGTTATTTGTTTACCCGACTTATTCGCTCCTATTATTTGTCATTATCGGCAAGTGCGATAATTTGATTCCAACTCTAAGCCCGGTTATTTTCGGCTGCCACCGCCTCGGACAGCAGGAGCCGGTAGATAGCCAAAATGCCGGGCAAACATTGCCGCCTGCCTCTGTCTACCTGCCCATTGGCATTGGGCTCGATTTGGCCACTTTGCATTTGATTTGTTTGCATTTGCATTCGGCCAAAGGCTTTTCGGAGCAATCGCGGCGAATGCGAGAACTTGTGGCAGGGCAGCGTCAGCGCCGTGTATTAAATTGTATTTAAATTAAAACAAATTACGGGCAGTGCGAGAGTGTGCAAGTGGCAGCAATTGTTGATATTGTCGTCACATATGCGGCATTAAATTAAATAAAAATTTATTATGACGATTTAAGGAGCGACAAGCCACTGGCAAAGTGCGAATAAAAAGATACAGATACAGGCTGCAGACTCGCCGGATTCACACACAATTGAGTTACATATGTATCATCTGGGGATCTGGGAGAATTCGAACAATCTTTCAATTGTCTGCATCGTTTGGAAAACATTTCCATTTTCATTTCCAAATCAATTTTAATTTGTAAATACCGAGATTTTTGCGTTTATAGCAGGTATGCCAATGATGCCTTTCAATGCCAGATATTCTCGGCGCTCGAGAAGCACGATTCGTTGCGTGGCCACTTTTATGAATCTCCAGAGTTCAGAGAGGAAATCCCACGGACCGCGGGCAGCCAAATCCAATTCCATCGAGTTCGAGCGGGATTTATTTATTTACTTTCTAGCCACCGCCGCCGACCTTCTGCGCTTATTCATTATTTATGCTCTGCCCATTTCGACCGGCAATTGAATCAAAGTATCTGGGCAGCAGTGGAGTTGAGTGGCCCAGCGAATATTTGACAGTTATGTCATTTCCTTCGGCCTTACAGATTGAGCAGGCGAACCGCCTTAATCTCGGCCCAGCTCGTTTACTTCCTCCCACAATGCGTTCGGGTAATTGCGGTAATTGTTGTCGCTCAGACAATATTAAGTGCGTGACACTGTGTGTGTACCAAGTCGGGTTCAAAAGATCTCATCTCGGGCACTGCCCGAAACTCGTTTGAACCAGTGGGGAACAACGGCTCCATTGTTGAGCCCCTCCACTCCAATGGTCTGTACTGAATCGTGTTCTCAGGTACTCGCAAAAAAGCAAAAACACAAGCTGAACAAGCAACCCTTTCGGTCATTAGTTACCCTTGGGATTCGTGTGATCGATCGACCCCGAATTAGAAAGGAACATACATAAGTTAAGGGAAACTTACAAGGGTTCTTAAACAGGTTACGAGTTAAAGCCCTGGGAAAATATAACTAAGCTTCCCTTTGACAGTACGGTTCTTCTTAAATGTAATAATTCCTTAATAGGAAAATGCAAGAAATACTTGTTTTAGGAAAGTGATATTCATGCAGAGAACCTAGAAGCAGCGATATTCTTTCTTAAAAAATAATAATAATAACACCATCACTGATGAAAATACAAAGTCAAGTACGAATGAAAATGAAAATAATTCAACGTCCCGGTCACCGAGCTAATCTACAAGTGTTGGGTGTGCGTTTGTTATCTGATAAGCAGACGAAAGGTAAATATAGTGGCAGCCCGCACATACAGATACAGGTACAGATACAGACACTTTGGAAACTGAAAATGGGCCCAGACCAGACCCCTGGCAGTTGCTTATGCAATCGCGGTAATTAAAACCATCCATACCCATTGACGCAAGCCGGACGGGCAGTGCCAAATATCACACGGAATAGAAACAAATCAGAGTCCTTGTCGAGTGCAATCTTCGGATGTGACAGCAAACAGTCAATTTCCAATAGGAGGCGAGCGAGCAGAGGCGCTAATTTTCCAACGCCAATTGATGCCGGCGAATGGAATGGAGTTTTCCCACCCGCGGCCAGCTTCCAGCTAGCTAGCTTCAAGCTCAAACGGTTCGCCATTGTCAGTTGATTAGATTTTTATTGGCGTGTAATTGAATTAAAATGGTCAATATTATTTTGTTGGCACGCTTTGATTGCCCCGTCGACTAAAGACAAGCCCCGAAAGCAAGTCACCGCCTCGGGCAGGCGCCTTTCTGGTATTTTCCAGTTGTAATTATTATCGCTGTCGCCTGTTAATGGCCGTCAGCGAGCTGTTAAACAGTAAAACAGCCAAATTAAAATCTTAAGACTGAGGCACTAGCCGAGACGGAGGCCGGTCCCGACCCGTGCAGGTGCCAAAAATATCTGGCCATAATAATAGAAATATAACAGCATGTATGCCAAAGAATGTGATGCATGTCAATGCTGATTACTGCTGATAGTAATTAATACGAGGGGGTTAGAATCCACGTTGGCAGGCGGCCAGGGCATACTTCTGTTTGCCGCCTGTCCGTAAACGTTTAATTGCTTTATCTGCATTTTCGGACTGATAAACCGCTCAGACACAGATTCAGATACAGATGCAGACGAGTTCTGGCTTCGGCTGGCCCCCAATTCCATGTTATTTACCCAGCGGGGACAAATCAAGAGCAAGACAACTTCATTATCACGACGTCTGTGTGATTCTACTTGCAGCTTAGTGAGCTTGTAGTTTCTTGATTTTTGCTGTGCTTTTTTAAATTGACTTAAATTGAAAGCGCATGACTCAGCACACAGAAAGAAGCGACTGCGGCGAGGGAGTAACGTGGCAAACGGGGTCCATAACTCAGCTTTACGCGGATTTTGTGCGTGAAATCATAATAGAATTTTCCAAAGCACAGTGGGCTTCGAATGATAAAATTTAAATAACTGAGAAATTAATTGCCCAATTATTCGATGTCAAAAATTAACGGTTATTTTTTGTACGTTTTTTAATAAAGGGATCGATTACGTTTCGAAATAGGACACAATTTTGTAAAATAAGTAGAGAATTTCTATCCCACTGTTTAAAAAATGCAACCTTTAATAAGTTTATAACTATAAATATAATCTCACAACCTAACTTTAATATTTAAGATTGCAGTACTAAAAACATTTTAGAAAGTTTAGTACTGGTAGTCCCATATCTTGGCTATTTTGAAGCACTAAGTAATTAAGTCAGGTTTCATTATAATAGTTGTAAATTGGTTTTAAGAATTATGTTTAAGAATATTTGCAATAATTTTTTTGTGGTGTATATAAAAAAAGGTTTTTTATAAAACTATCTTAATTATCATAATTTATATTATTTACTTAGGGTACTTATTATTTAATTAAAAGAAAAAAATGAATATTTTGTATAGACTTGTGATATAACCGGGTCTGAGTATGCTGAAAACAATATCTCGCCCCACTGTGCGTTGTCAGTGGTTGTCTGCTGCTCGCAGATAGTTTAGCATACTTTTAGGCTGCAAACGGCCTGTGTGCGTGGCACTGCGTATGTTCTGGCGCGTGTGTGTGTGTGCCCTGCCCTTAGACAAGCCCCAAAATCAATAGAGCTTCGGCTGTGTTCTGTGGGAGTGGAGGGGAGTGGGAGTGGGAGGTCTAGCCCTAGAAACGGAACCACTAGCAGCAGCCCTGAGGGAAGAGAGCGTAAATCATTACCGTCGGCGGTGTAATTAAGTGGCGTCATCGGTGTGGGGCCTTTGGCTAATAATCGGCGGCAAAGGGCGGCTTAAAACTACGGAAAAAGTACGCCGATTTGCGTATGAGTAGATGAGATGCGTGTGTGTGTGGGGGGTAATTAGCTGCCCCACTACTCGCCCCAATGACACCAATTCCGGAAAGAAGTCCAAAATGGGAGGTGGGAAATGAAAATGGAAACGGAAAATGGAAAAGTAAACGTTAAGAGCCGAATGCTAGGAGGGCGGTGGTAATGGTAGTGATGGCTTCTTCTGGGTCTCTACAGAGTCCCGCAATAAAATCTGCACGGAGCGAGGGCGTGGTCGGGGGGAAAGGCGGCAGGCAGCACCGGTTATGTAAGTAAGAAAAGTGGAAAATTTCCAGGCTCACGGAAAAGCAGAGAGCTTTCTGGAAAGTGGAAATTGGAACTGCGCATGCGAGCTAAGGGTTAACAAAAAACACAACAACAAACGGGCGGAAAACCGACGCACACCACACCTGGAAGGCGGTACCAAAGAGAGAATTTAAAAGAGACTGGAAGTGCGGGAGAGCGGCAGAGAAACCGAGTTCGAAACAAAAAAAAACTCGAGCTCTTTCTAACGATCAAGCAGGTAGGGCATATACAATATACAAGATACAAGATAATCCCATCCAACAGGATTAATCTCTCCGTCCAAATGTCACAGAACATCTAGTTCTTTCCCGCAGGAGTAACGAATTCTTCACTAATTAATAAACAGCGTCTTAGGGCGTCGCCGCAGCTTTGTTGTTGCTGCTTTTCTTACTCCAACAACAAAACAAATAGAAACAGAAGCAGCAACAAAAACAGCAACGTACACAACACAGCACACAGACACACGCACACACAGCAGCACCAGCACGGGCTTCGATTTTTCCCACTAAAAACAACGCCCGCTCAGCGTTTCGGCCCTGTTTTTCTGGCCGCCTGACGTCACGACCTTTCAATTGTTTGCACTGATCTAGATTTACACTAATTTAACTTGCGTTTCATTGCTAATTCTGGCTTAATTGCAGCGCTCACCTCGTAATCCGACCTTAACGCCATGTTAGATAAATAATTCACAATTCAGAGATTCAGGTTTTTTGAGATACTATATCGATATTTATTTAGAGTTGATAAATTTGAGGTTAATATATCGAAGTATAAAAAATATCGATACTTTTTATACAAAGTATTTTTTAATGTCAAATTTGGATTTTATTTAAATTTAGATGCGGAAAAAAATTTTGAATAAATAAAAATATAATATCTTAAAACATATATTTCGCCATTTTCAGCTTTTCTTAAAATTGCAATCATTGCTAAATTTCGTATCTATCATTTATCTAGGCGGGTAAGCTATGGCGAAATTCGAACACGGCCACCTAGGCGGATAAGCGACGCAAATACAAAAAAATGCCCACAATGAGTGAGAAATTGATTGAGTGCAGATACAATTAGTTCACCTAATTCTGTTAAGAATTCTCTGACAAGATGCTGTTAATTTTCCCATATAAAATTCTGTTACCAAGTTTTCTAAGAATTCTGGTGAATCTGACAGGGTAATTTTTGGAGATTCTATATCGATATTTATTTAGAGATGATATATTTGTGGTTAATATATCGAAATAAAATAATTGAAAATATTAAATTATTTAGTCTCATTTTTAACTCAAGCCTCAAATCTTCTTTACATTTAAGAATTATTTTAAATTAATTTAGTGTATTTTCATAATTAAAAATAAATATCCCAGAGTATAGCGGCTAAACGGTAAAGCGTAAATGTTAAAAAAAGTCTCAACGCTCACAACACTAATGGTGTAAAATTTTCTATGGGAAGTCCAATCGGTAAGTAAAATGGCATCCGGCATCGTTGGACGCTCATAATCGAAAAGTCTGGTTACGCGGATAAAAACACGAAACGTTGCCAGACCGTTTGGTTATGAGCGATCAGTGCTGCCCATGTTTTTCTTCATGGCCCAAGAGTGCTGCCAGTCAACTTTGCACGACGTCAGCTGGTCACTCTGAATTAAATATTTAAATTTAAAGAGCGCGCCACAACAGCACAAACTATTTTTATTGAAAACTATTAGGTATTAAGAAGATAAAGTAAATTTTTGAAGTAAAAAAAAATATAAAAATATCTTATTTACCCCTAAACATTAGTTTTAATGTCATTATTTCAATAAAAAATTTTTAACTGAATGTCTCAGTGTTTTTGTTGTTTTTATTTTAATATGCTTTTTTTTTGTTGGAACACTATAATTAATTTTTCTTTGTTCGTTATTTTAAACTTACAACATTCTTATACAGTTTTTAATTTTAATAACTCGTTATTACAAAATTGAATTCACCGCAGTGCCCTTGGAAAATTATGTCGTAATTTTTGTACTAGAAATTTTAAATATATTTATACCTAATATTAAAAAAAAGGAGCCATATCTTTCTAATTGCTTAATTTTTGCCACAGTCGTGTAAGGGAAAGTAATCTACGAGTATTTAATTATGTATTTCTTTATATATATTTTTATTTTTTCTTATTTAATGTAAAATTGTAAAATCTTTATGAGTCAGAATATAAATTAATTTTCTAGGCTAAAAAAGGATTGGCAGGGATGAAGTATTTTTCCTCGAATTTAATGGAGAGAGATTCCTGCGACGGTGGCAAATCCTTTTATTGCAACGATTCGCTCTGTTTTATTAGCACTTCACCTGCCACTTGCTGGGCCTTTTACGGAAGCCTCAATTGGTTTATCTGGTTAATTAATATTTTGAAATCAATTGTTGTCGACACTAGGACAAACAAGGAAGTCTCTCCCACTCAGCTGCGGTTGCCTAAGCCAAATGACTTTTCCCACAGCCTCAGTTCAGTCTGGCTCCGGGTCCTCATTCCACCGCCCTCTGCCCTCTGCCCTCCTCCACCTCCGGCTTTCCCATTTTCCTTCGGCAACGTCAATCGATTCAATATCCCATGGCCATTAGAAGGAGCCTGCTCGACTACAAAATTGAGCCCACATAAGCTGAAAGGAAATCGCCATGTTGCCGCTGCCTTCGGCTTTGGCTGAAACAACCTGAAAGGTCCTATCAACAGGTGTGTTTCCCGGGTGTCTTGCTCTGCGTGTGTCGGCTGTTGTTTGTGTGCTTGTGGTTCAACAACCCGGCCGATACCGAGAGCAAAAAGTCAGCTACCGGAGAAGCCTTCGTTTGTGTGCCAAGCCAAATGGCGAGAAATAAAACTGGAATAATTCAATAGGAGGCAGGCCACGCCCGCTCACCCATCCAGGGGCGAGTAGGCCGGGGGGGCCAGGGGAACAGAGAAAGGGGGGCAAAGGGAAAAGGGCCACCAGGCAGCTTCATTGCTTGCGTAATGAATGTTCTTAGCAGGCAAGGCACGTTTCATGTTTTTTCGTTCATGTTTGCTCGGGCAAGCCCCTCCCCGCTGGCCCCGTGAATTCTGTGTGCCAAGCGGAAAGACCAGAATTAAAGCTGCTCTAATTCCCCAGGCCCTGGCCCTGGGCCCAGTCCATCGCACTCATTTCACTTAAGTTCATTCGGCAATTTAACACTTTCCGGGCACGCATCACGGCGCTGGCGTCTTAATTTGCGTCGTTTTTTGTGCTTATGCCCATAATAAATGCAAAAAACAAATAAATTTCGGGCGAAGGAAATGCCAAAAATATTTGCATGCAAATTCTTGACCTCGCAGCAGTCCCGTCAACCGCAATTTGAGTAAATTTAATTTGAAAACCCCTTGGCCTGCTCATGCATATTTATTAAGTCCTTGGGGAGCGCGGCATGCGGGTTTATTATTTTTTTTTGTTTCTTCCGCTAGAGCCGGGAAGAGGAGTGAAGGAGGGCCGAGCAACAGTTGCCACACATTGCGCATACGCCGCGTGTGGCCCGGAGTAAGTTTCTGGCGCAGCAAAAAGCAGCTCCAACTCAATTTCCACGGCGCTACCCGGCGATTATGCTAATATCGAAGGAAAGGCAGCGCCAGTTTTGTTCAGTTTTGTTTCGTTCCGTCTAGTGGGTGGCTAGGGGAGGGGAAAGGTGAGTTAGTTCGTCCTTGCTGCGTCGCCCTTCGCATTACGAATAAAAGACAGCCGGAATGTGCAGCTGTAAGAGTGGGAGCAGGGCCCACCCCCACCCTTAGGTTTGCTTATCGCGCTGACTTTTTGCTTCCGGTCCTACTTCTTGCCTTTGGACAGGACAACGCTGCCTGTCTGTAGAAAACTGTCCCGGCTCGTCAACAAATTGTTGCTCCGCCGCTGCGTGAGCATTCGTCCTGCGCTCTCTCTCTCTCTCTCTATCTGACTCTCGCCTTCGACATTGCGCATACGCCGTGTGTGCGTGAATTAGCTGGTGACGGCCCACTGTGCCTCGGCATTTCCCGCCAACTGTGCTATGGCCCGTATAACACCGGGCAGCAACAGCTGCTGGACGCACAGTTCATCGACAGTC
Organism: Drosophila nikananu; assembly: GCA_008042635.1. Lineage (NCBI taxonomy): Eukaryota > Metazoa > Arthropoda > Insecta > Diptera > Drosophilidae > Drosophila > Drosophila nikananu. The sequence continues at coordinate 33,333 of VNJV01005508.1, read as the reverse complement.
CTCGTCTGGTTGGGTCCTTGGGTGAAAACGCGGCTAAATCGCAGCTAAAAACGCAACGAGCAGCAGCAGCAGAAGGAGTAACAGCAGCAGCAGCACCAGCAGCATCAGAAGCAAAGGAGCAGTGTGAACTTGCCGCAGCAGAGATCCCCTGAGTTCGTGTCCGAATTAATAGAAAAATTCCAGCTAACCGATTCGCGAGTTTTCGATTCGAGTGCGTCCCCAGTCCAAAGCGGTTTCTCGCGTACCACAGCAGAGCTAGTCGAATTAATCCTAGCATTGGGATTTGCACACCGCTCAGCGGCATAAAATGATAAGTAAGTGCACTCGAACAAAATAAAACAAAGGCTTAAAAAACGGAGAAAATATATAGATGTTTATATATATCAAATATCAGAAAGTTTAGTTGTAAAACGGCTCACAAATTAGAAATCATTGAATATATATATTAGTTAGCAATACTGTGTTTTATTAAATAATTGAATTATTAATTAACAGGACTCCTAATAGTATTTAATATTTTAGACGAGCTTAAACACTTTTCCTACTCTGCGAACTGTGGCACAAAGAAAACAATTTGAATCAAGTGTCCGGCTAATAGAAGTGCTTTTCAATCTTACCGCTTTCATAGGGATTCTTTATCCCCCTCCGCCAGTGGTGGCACACTTCACATGCTGCGGCTGTTGCACGACCGTCTGTTTAACGCCACTTAATGTCCTTTCTATTTACTCTCCGCTGCGCCCGTGTACACGGGTGTTGATGACTGCACAAAGCACACACAAACTGGAAAAAAAACACACACGGCAACACTTCTGTGTACTTGCCACTCAGCCAACGGTGCCTGGGGCGAGGGGAAAGGGAATACGCTCTTAGTGCGGCGTGAAAAAACGAGAAAAGTTTTCCTTGGCCGCCTGCAAAAACTCTAAACAAAAGTTGTGTTGAACAGCAGCAAAAGCAACAGCAACAGAAACGGCAACAAACATCGCGAAACAACATTAATTTACGTGCTTAAAGCGGCCTTGAAAACTCGTCTTCGTGCGGTAATTGTGCATGAAAATGAGGATCGCTTGGGGGCTGGGTGGAGCCAGGAAACGTGGGGGGTCCGGGAATCGTCCTTGTCCCGATGATTTCCCATTGAAAGCTAAATTATACGCCACCGAGCGCTGCAAGGAGGCAAGAAGTAAATTGGCAAAGTTCATTAAGATGAGGCGCAGCGTAGCTCTAGGTTTTCTGCTCACTAATTAGCCGTAGCTTTTTACTATCTTCATGGAGCGATAAAGATTTCACAATTACAACTTATTTCCTCATTTTACGGAGATTTACGGGACTCTGGCCTAAGCGGGTGATGAGTAAATCAACCCAAAATGCGACAGCTTAACCGAAATGTACTCGAAGAAAATGTTGACTTGAAATATAATAATGGAATTTTTGGCACCTCAAGGCGCGAGTCACAGGAACATTTTGGCTGGCAAATTAGATTTTTATTTGTCTGCTCAAAAGAGCAGATGGCAGGCGGGTTTTGCTGGGTGTAAATCAACACAAAATGACAGGGGTTAATAAGGTGCACTGCGAGCAAGACTATGGCCTCATTTTGGGGGATTATATGAGCTAAAGTATTTTCTTTGGAGTGTTGAAAAATTAGGTATACAAAATCATATATTAATAAGTTTTTATGTAAATTGTTTGCGAAAGAATAATATTATTTTGTCAAGAGTTAATAGTTTAATTAGACTTAGTATAAAATCATTAGTAAAAATTCACCTACAGATATCTGGTAAATTATTAATTACTATTTCTATTCACCATCTAGTTTTTGATAATTTTTTGGTTTTTCAAATATAAATTTGTCTGATTTGTGATTGTGGTCTAAAATTGATAAATAATTGCACTTACTATTCTGGCAAAGGCAGCAACCAACAGCTGTGGGTTTCGGTTTTATGCAGCGGTTTAAACTCATTTCTGAAATAATGGATTACGTCAGAGAAATGCAGCCGAATTTATTTCGGTGTGGTTAAGCGTTCAATGATCTCGGTTTAAAAAAGGGGGCCATAAAATGTTGGCAGGAAGCGCAACGGAGGAGGAGAATAGGGGGCACACACATTCCGGACGGAGTTAATGAAACAATGCAGCGGTTGCCTTAAGACACTCACACACCCGGCCACCCCCTTTCACCATCAGCTGTGCAGCAGCACTTCACGGGTGTGCGTGTGTGTGTGTGTCAGTGGGTTTGTGTGTTGAAAATTTTACGAGAGACGCTTTTCTTTCCGCTTTTCGCCAGGGCCTTTGTCGCGTTTGCTTTCGCTTCACTTCTGCCTTTATTTTCCTGCGCTGCTCATTTGGATTCACATTTCGTTGTTTTTTTGTTGTTTGCTGAATACACTGAAACAAAAATCGTTTTAGAACAAAGAATATTTTCTGGTAGAGTAAATATTTACTTTATTATATTTCAAAGTAATAAGGTTTAATGGCTCAATGACTATATTATATATTTATATTTTTAAATTATCCAATGAGAGTGAACTAAATATTTCACTGTTCACTCACCACGCCCATTCGAATCGACAGTCGCATGAAATTCGTTCAGATTTACGCATATATTTATGTGAAGTTACCCACTCGGCAGTGGCAGCGGCAGCGGTCCCTTATTTTCCCGCCATCACTCCCTCGATTTTCCCTCCCGCTTTTCCGGTCGTTGCGGCGGGGAGGCGAGGGGACAAGTCCAAAAACTCAATTGCGGCTTTTTATGTGTAATTCGCATTTTTGTTCGCTTTCTCCGCACGACGTTTTCAATGCCGTTGTGCTCGCTGGATATTATTTTTTAATTTAACTTTTATATTCGGGGCTTTGGGCATATCCACCCGCCCCACGCGTTGCCCCGATTTGCCTGCCGCCTGGCCTGTTTACTTTTATGGGCCAGTGTCTTTTGATTCTATAATTTGCTTGATTCTTGCTTTTTGTCGTTTTATTAAAATTAATTTAAATGCGACAATCAGCGTGAGTCCGAAGTCCGCAGACCGGAGACCCGTGTCCCGAGTCCTGGCCACTCGCAAAAAGGCAAACAAAAGTCCGTGGAGCAACCGGAATGGCAACAATGTGCACAACGACATCAGCGGCTTATGTTAATGAGCACTTACAAGCTGTAATGACGCTGGTAAGGGAATGTGGATGAGGCTGGGTATGCTGATGGGCATGGGAATGGGAATGTGAATGAATCGGGTTGGGGGTAGGGACGTTGGTTGGGCAAAAAGGGGCTGCAAATGGACAGGACAAGTGGGGATATGAAACAATAAAGAAGCAAAAAATGTACGCGAATGTTGAAATTATGCAGCAGCAACAGCATGCCAACGAGCTTTGCTTGTATGTTTAATTAACACTTTAAGCCATCATTTTCGTTCATCATTTATTTGATCAGCTTGCCAAGGGAAATGAGAAAGGAAAATAGGGAAAGAGAGAAATGGGCTGAGAAATTGAGACAGAGAGATTTGCAGAATCAGAGCCATAGCAATTCTGTGTTGTACATTTAAAAATGATTGAATAACATTGTTAAAATTTATAAATGTAAGGTGAATGCAGTATAAAATGTACAGGTAGATCCTTCATTGCTTGTTATTTTGATTCTGTAATGTTGTTTCTTTTTTCCTAGTATAAATTTCATATATGAAAAAAATGCCTGGTGCTGCGGAAAATAAATATAATTATTATTAAATGTACATTTCTGTAAATTCATTAGTGAATTAGGTTAATTTATCAGTACTTTTTTTAACACCTATTAATTTTTTTGTAGTATAATTTATCAGCTTTTCTGGATTACCTGTGCACCAGGAATAACTATTTAGAGATTTCACTTAATCAAACTTGAATCAATTAATTATTTCACTTTAAAACTTGTTGATAAAATGACAGAAGCGGTCTTCTATACATTATATTTAAATTATATACATTAAGAATTTGATTGATTTTAGACATTTAATTTACCTGCTAAAATCGAATTACAAAACTCAAGTCTAAGATAAATTGTGGACATTTTGTCTTTGTTGGACAACCCATCGCCCAAAAGTGACAGTCAATATTTCAGAGGGGTAGAGAGGCGGCGGAAGAGGAAGTGAGGTGCAACTGGCTAGGTGGCAATCAAACCACTTCCTCCGGCGGCTCTCATCGCATTTCAAGCCCCAGCTGCGATGGCAATCCGCAAGTAAAATACGATGGAAGCCATATTTGTCATTTTATCAATACAAGTATCGGGCCCTCACAGGGGCCATAAGGACATGGGTACGCATCTGTGTGCCGATGGATGTCTACAATTCGTATCATTCATGTTGTCCTTATTAGACTTGTAGCCGTGGCTGCCACAGACACATCGCTCAATTTTTGTTATCCTTTCTTCGCTTATTGGCAAATGCCGCGCCCCATAACCCCACCCGCCCCTGGCACTCACACTCTCACACTCTCGCCCTCGCTGCTCCCTTAACGCGTCGCATCGGCATCGCTCGCTTGTTGATGGCACTTTGTCATGTGTTCGACAAAGAAAATTGAAAATAAAAATCGCTTCTCTTCCCCCCGGCACCCCATTCCCGCCTCGTCGAATCAAATTGTGAAGTTTTGCCACCAAACACTCGCACAGCATGTGTGTGTGTGTGTGTGGGGTTGGGGGGGCAAGGAGTCTAAGGAAAACCAAAGGACACACACACACACACTATGCGTACGGACGCTCGTGTGTAAATAGTCTGAGAAAGCGGCTAAAGCTTCCTTTTTTTTGTGAGATGGTTCCTTGGCGGATGAAGCACTCAGCTCGATTTTCCCATACAATGAGGGACGAGAGAATAGCAGTCGATATGGGTACATCGGTAAATACCCTTGGTTGGGCTTTAGAAATATTAAAAGTAAAGGTAAAGGAAATATTAAACCGAAAGATGCCTTTAAATCGTTGGGCACAATTGTGTCCTTCAAACCAATGCACTCAAAATGCCACTTGAAAAATGTTTTAAAGATATTAAATAGTTACAATCACCATTTTCTGAAATATTTATTTCTTCACAAGAATCACAGCAGCCATTATTTAATTTAAGCAGTTATCAATTTAATTATAAATAAATTAAACAAAACATTTCTATGATATTAAGTATCAAAATAATATGCAAACAGAATGTCATAAAATATGCTTAATACAAACTCCTATACATTTTAAGTGCAGTTTAAAAAATAGATTACTTTTGTTTGAATATAAAGATAATACTGTTAATATCAACAATATTTTTTAAGTTTTTATGTAATAATGTGTATTTGATTTCGGAAAACAGGCAATTTGACTTGAAAATTAAAATGGAGTTTAAGATATCCCTTTAAATAAATGATAACCTTTAATTGAGGAGCCTGCCAACGTACATATCTCGTATTGTTCTCTGCTCAAACTATTTAATTTTCTATTCCTAGAATTCATTAATTTCTTAGCATAAATATTGTAACTAAACCCTTTGTCAAGTAAAAAATTTCTGTTATGTGTTTTATTTTATTTTTTTTTGCTTTAAAAATATTTGCTGAACATAACTTCAAGGCTCTGCCTTTGTTTCTTCGCAATCCTAATCAAATAACAAGCGCTGTAAGCTAGCGGCTTATGGGAAAATTCTTTGCATTGCAGCGGTTTTACTTACATCAATTCCATATCTTCTCTATGGCGACATTTTCAAGCGAAAGTTGCTTTTCGAGCTCCAACACACAGACATCGCCCTGTCGTGTGAGGATGGAATGACACGGTTGCTGCCAGTTGATACTTTTTTGCCACTCTCTCTCCCGTGTCCCGTGTCCTTTTCCGGCACATCTCGCCCCTCTCTGCCGCCATTTGTCAGATGCCGCGGAAGGGACTCCTCGCAAGTAAACTACAGAAAGCATCCATTTCCATCGGCTTGAATTTAATGGGGGGACTTTTCAGAATTTTTTTCCGCTTTTCGCTGGCCACACTCAAGTCCGTTAACTGCACTCACACACACTCACACACACATCGCGAGAGAGTGCACATTGCAATTCCGTTTCAGTTTCCCCCACAATTTCCATTGTTCTTGGTCCTTTTTGCGGGACGGTTACGAAATGAAAATTTTTCATAGCATACATTTGCGGGCAATTTCAAGTTTTTGCAACGCTTGCCATTTGTTCGGCTTAATTTCTTTTTGTTTTGTTTTTTTTGTTTTTCTCAGGTTTCTGGTTTTATTTTGTGATTCTTTTGGTGACATTTTGTTATCCATGGAGTGCTCCATGGCTCACTTTATTTGCAACAGCAATTTGGCCGCCTCGTTTCTGGTTTGGATTTCAGTTTTGTATTTTTTCCTCTCTCTCTTCGACTCTGATTTATAGCCGGCAAATAGAAATTGTAATTGGTTCTCGTTTGCCACTGGGGCGGGGGGGCTAATTACACGCTTTGCCACCGAAAGTGGATTTACGTTGTGGTGCACTTTACTCCTTTCCTGCATAGCCCAATGGCCCGGTTCCAGTTCCCCTTTCCGACTGCACAAGTGGGTCAATTTTTGCCTGTCGACCATAATGCAATGAGAACGATAACGAAGCGATGTGTGTGCGGAAATAGGCGGCTTTATTGGTATGCGGCAAACACTGAAAAAATATGGTCACGATTTAAAATTTCATGATTTACGATTTCTTTACCAAACTGGTCTGAATTCTTTGGTGCCTGAATATCTGTAAGAGAATGTGTAGATTTTAATTTAATTTACCAAAATTCGTTGAGGATATTCTTTACTTACAGTGTCCTTCTGACAGGATTTCAGGCACTGCGGTGCGTGCGGTACACAGTTTAGACATTTAACGCAAAACCAATTACGAATACTGCCACAAACTCTCTCTCTCGCTCTGCCAATGGCCACCGCCATGTTCATGTCAAAGCTGACTTCGACCACACATGCAATTAATAGGAGTGCAGCCCACACACACATCCACACACATCCTCGTTGGCCAACTGTTGACTGACCCTATCGTCTGGCAGCCCGACTCTCGGCTTTGGCCAAAAAATCTGAGGCATCAACTGCGCCGCTCAGTGAAAAGTCACGTACCAACTGTTGAAAACACATCGTAAAACGTACAACTTTGCTCCGCTCGGCTCGCTTAAAATGCACATAAAACGCTGGCAGGGAAAAAGGGTTGTCAGTTAGCCCGGCCCCTCAGCCCCTCGGCCCCTCGAAAGCCTTGTGTGCGTATGACGTGCAAATTTTCCAAAGCTGTTTTCCCAGGGACAACTCGGAAGCGAAGTGCGGAGCTGGAAGTGGGAAAGCCAAGGCAAAGCGCAAAAAAGGGGCCAACGCATTATATTTTATGTTTGAGGAGGGCGGCTAAGGAACCGGGGCAGGTATGCTAAAATTGCTGTGCAGTGATAATGAAGTTAATGCAGGGAGGGTTCGAGGTCCGCCGAATAGCAGTTGAAAGAGCCAGCATGGCCAACTGAAGCAGAATGCCAGGCTGAGTGGTATATATAGCTGTGTAATATGTGTGGATATATGCGATTCGGGGAGTAATTAACTCACACGCGCAGCCCTTATCCCGTTGAATAATTCACGCTGCTGCTGAATGTGTAAATCGAGCGTGAAATTTGATTCGTCTTCACCTGGCAAGCAAACGACTTTAAACTGCCTAACTGCAGGGTCGTACGGAGCAGCGGGGTTTATAACGAATATAAAAGCGGTGAGAAAAATCTGAGTTTAAGGTAGACATACACATGTACCTGCTGGGGAATGTGATTTTGGCAGCTCTCACGGGTGGATTCCTATCTCGCTTCAGCAGATGCGCTTTCCCGTGAAATTGGAACATTCTGGAGCATTTTTGATGAACGTCTGGCGGGGCTTTGAACTTCAACAGATCGTAAATATAAAGTGTACCATTTACTTTGAACAAACACCGACTACCCCCCTCTCAATAACTCAATCAGATCTCCGCCCCAGGAGCCACTCCCGGAATCAAGGAACTTAGAGTCGTTCAAAGTTGAAACTGCAACTTTTGGTTCGTTTGCGATTCTCAGCCACGTTCAGCGGCTGCATTGAAAACACAATTTGTAAATTCAATTAACTTATTTGCCCAGCAGGTGGGTGGCGTTGTGATGTAGTTTGGTTTGCGGTAAGTTAATCTATTGCATAATCAACTTTTGCAAACGAACGCTGATATTTTAACACTGCCATTATTCGAGGCTTTAAAACTGCCGCCGGCTTAACCACTTCTCCGACACTTTTCCGTCCCCAAAAACCCCGTGTTTGTATTGCCATGCCAGCGGCTTTATTTAATTTGCTGAAGCCCGACTCTAAACCAACAGGGCAAAGCTGCGAGCTCGGCATGTTTGCGCACACGGAAAAAGTGCGAAAACATCTCTCGCATATATGCAAATGGCCAGTGAAAGTATTGCTCTTCATTTCATTAAGTTTTAATTAAACGCCCAGCACTTGCCAGCCATATTCCGTGACAGTTTTTTGCTGCTGTCGCTGTTCCTGCAACAGGCTTTATTTACAGGGTTCTGGGCTCATGTTTGCGAAAGCGGCTTACACAAACAGCCGGCGGAGTGACACCAGCACTGGCGATCCCGTCATCCGTCTGCCTCGTTGGAGCATCCGCAGATGCAGTTGTCAGTGGCCGCAGGTGCGCAAAAGCTGCAACTTTTTCCGGGTGCCACACAACACGCACAGTACAAGGGGAGCGAAGCTGCTGCAGGTCGCGTGTCCAAACCGCCGCTTATCAGCAGTCCTTCAGGTGCCCGGGCGGCAGGACACTCGTTCAATCAAGCGGCCCTTTGTAGCGACAAATACCGTGGGGAAAAAAGAGCGTCGCTTCGGGCCAAGCCCGTCCTGGCCCCCCCTTAACCTAGCCACATGTTGCCACTTTCGCTTAGCATCGCGTGTGCCCTCGTCTCACTTAAATGGCCCAGCTCCGCGTCCTCCTGCTCAGCCTGCGCTTGGAGTTATCCCTTTCCCGGCACCGTAATCGATTTTGGGCCAAACGAGCAGGCCAATGACAGCGCCGACAACAGGTGCACTGGCAAAATGGGTGATGAAACTGAAAGCATTCAGGCGAGGAAATACTTTTCAGTGCTCTTCATGCGATTTTCCAGGAATTTATTGAATTAAATTTAAGTATTTAAATATTAGTTGGGAGCTGGGAAGCTTGTTGGGAAGTTGTTTGGCATGCACTAGCCGAGACGATCCGTGTGTCGAGTTCAGATTTATGTACCCAAACAAATAATTGATATCAAAGAAATTCCCAGCATGTCAGGGATAATAAAAAGCTCTCTTAGAAATATTTAGAAATATATTCTCCCAGTGCCAGGACTTTCGAATGTTGTCTGGAAGGGGAAATTCCATAAATACCTTAGACTAGATGCAAACTTCTCTCTAACATTTTATCAGCAGTTGAGGCTGCCTGCCTGAGAGCTGCATTTCAAGGGACCTCTGGTTGAAGCGCGCCCCTGCCACCGTTTATGTCAGTTTGAGCTTTGGGGCCAAAGCCAAGCCAAATCCGTCGCCAAGCCCCAGCTCGTTGATTGCCCCCCGGCTGACGGGCGACTAATGGAACAGTCGAAAACATTTGCCAGATTATCGAGCGATCGAACCGGGTCAAGCTCCTGGCTTGGGCAATGCAACTATTTGTTTAGCCCGCAGTTAGCTCCTCCGATTTGCACTCCCACTCCCTCACCCAGTTCCCTTTCCAGTCCGCTGCCCCTGACTTGCAGTTGATTGAGTTCGTGGTATTATTGATTTGATTCCGCTATCGTCAATTGGCAGTTCCGCCGGGCAGTGAATACATCATCAAGCTGGAACTGGAGCCGGAGCTGTCGCCGCGCAGCTCGCTGAACACTGTTTATAGTTCGCTTGGAGTCTAATAAATTTCGAACAGGTGTTTGAATGCCCCCACCACGACCATCCATAAATCAAAATGGGTTTTTAAACTCCTCGGCTGGCCGGGGATTAGGCGTTCCGCCCCGTTCAGCCTGTCGCTCATGTGTGCGTCCTGCTGTGAAACACAGACAGCAACCACAAATATTTTTGAAGCGATGTGGACGTGCATGCGGATGTTGATGTGGGTGCGGATGAGCGCTGGAACAAGGGCAAGGACAAGGACGAGGATGAGGGCGAGTACGAGGACGAGAGTGATGATGACGATGGCGGCGCATAAAACTTGTTGAATTATTCGGTACTGGGACACGGACGTGGCTTTGGAAATTCTTTGCCTGCCTGGGTCTCAGCCGAAAACGGAATTTTTTATTATTATTGCAAATTAAAAAAGTTTACATTGGCTTAACTATGTGAGCGCCCAGACCAGCTCTCTGCCAGCTCAACTATGTAAAAGCCAAGTTTTAGCCGAGAATGACTGAAGTCTGGTGCCTGGCCTGGGAGCTGGGAGCGGGGATAAGTGGCGACGGGCCTGAGTAGATGGAGCAACGATTTGCAAAGTATTTTCAACAATTTCTGCCGCAGGCGCAACAAAAAATGGCAGCCCGAAAAAACCCATCGTAGGCAGAGCCTGTCTCACCTGACTACCTCCATTCAGGCGGCCCCAAAGCAGCTCCCGTTGCCACTCAACGAGGCGTATTAGCAAATTAAATTCCATTTTCGCAGGTGGCCGTCCTCCTGCCAGCCTGTGATTATGAGCCGAGGACTTGCAGCCACCAAATTGAATGCACGGCATCCGGGGACTTGGTGTCAGTGTGTCAGAGTGTGTGGTCTGTGGGCAGCCAGGCGTACAGTGCGCTCCATGGGCGACAGCTCTTAGTTGCCAACAAAAGGGGCTTTAAAATTAAAAGCCAACATAGTTTATTTATTTTCGCCTACTCACTAGAATGAATGGACAAGAGATCTGCCAAACACGTTTGTTGAATATAAACTGGAATCAAAAGGAAATTAAATTAAAGGCTGAGCACAAGTTTATGTGAGTTTGCTGAAACTCGTTTACAAATCTTAAGCCACATCGTTAAAACTTTCCAAAAAGGCTTTAAAATTTAATGACGACAAAGTTTACATTTTCATCTCTTTAACCTAAGATACATATGCATAATCCAATAGTTAAAGGAGCTTAGGTGGGCTTCTGCATTTTACTTAATATTGTTATTAAATTTAAATAGATTAACTTGAGCCATAATGCTTACTGGGCACTTTCTGCATTAAATGGACTTTAAAATATTAGATGGGCAAAGGTCCGAGATTTATTTATTTATTTCTGCAAACTCATTAGAAAAATTGACATATCCCCGACTCGCAAAAAGAAAAATGCCGACTGGCGAAAATAAAAGGCAGGCACGCGCCGGTTGTGGAAAAGGGAAACTCGCATTTTCCGGACTGGGGCTGCCTTTCGTTTATTGATGGAGGAGCGCAGCAACTGAGGGGGGAATTGATTAAAAGGCATTGTCGAGGATGTGGGCTTAAGCCACGTCGGTGCACAATACATACACGTGCTCGCTGGCGGACTTGTATGCCATATCGACGTAGATATGTATCCCACCGAGTATGTATGCATATGTGCAGCGGCTTTGATCTATCTACGCCCGAACAAAAAGAAGGACCCAGAACTTGTCTAACAATTTGACGCTTTAATCCGCCCTCCGACGGAAAAGAACTCGAACGGCTCCTTGTCTACGCTCCAGTTGGCCGAGCGCAAACTGAGATTCATTCGAACTGGCACGGATATCCCCGGGTCGGCGAGTGGGTGTGTGGGTGTGTGGTTGTAGGGCTGGCTGCCTTTCATGTGTCCTTTCTGGTGTCGTATTATGGTAATTCGCATCGAGACCGATTACACGCAACATGTGGAAGAAGGAGCTTTTCCCTGAAAGCCGAACCCCGGCCGTTTCGTTTTCCATGTCCGTCCAACTGAATACGTAAGGAACGTGATGCCAAGCCGAATAATATTTTCCTAAGTAAATTAAGCCAAATAAATACGCATAAATAATGAGATAAATCAATTAAACATCACTTGTTGGTGTGTGACATCTGGTGAAATTTTTAGTATCTAACTGAAGGGGTTTTCTGTACTTTGGCCAAATGGGGAATGATTTTATTATGTAGGTACTTGGATATTATAGATCTACTTGGCCAAAGCCTGAAGAGCCTTACGTTTTTTGTTTTATTTTACGCTTACTGATATTAAGACTATTTCAATCAATTTATTATTCATTTAATTTAATTCAATTATTTAAAAAAAATGGTAATAAGAACCATGAATGCACCAATAAATATTTAATTGAGATATCTGATGGTTTGACTATAAATTCGGCGCTTTTAATGTCCGCCAAATTAAGAAATTCATTATTAATAAGCACACATCGGTTCTGCTATACATTATAAGAGGCTAAATGCTTACCAAACGAAGTGGTTTTTTTAATATCAGTCTGAGAATTGACAAGGTAGAATATATATTCCACAGCCTTGACTATTCTTTAACAACTTTAAATGTCGAAATCAATTCCATTAATAGAGTCAAATGAAATAATAACTCCGAGTTCGAACTGCCTAAAACGCACTCTTTGAGGGCGCCAAATGAGCGGTCGGCGACAAAAATGGCCCTGGCCCAAGGATTTGCCTTGTGTTGCCGCTGACAAACAGAACACTGACATTGAATCTGGCCACCTGGTGCCTGACCATCGCTTAGCAGGGAAAGAATGTGCCGCTGCCAGGAGGGGACTCCCGCGAAGGATTCCATTAAGTTAAATTGCATTTAGCGCAGTCAACTTTTGCCGCCTTTGTGTAGCGTCATCTTCTGGCCTGCTGCCTGCTGAGTTGCCACCTGAGACCGGGGCTGAGATCGAGACTGACAGCGGCGCCAGGCTGGCCATAATTTAATAGTGTGTCAAACAAGTTTACAGTAGCTGCAATTGCATTTGCATGGCCAGCTCTAGGTCCCACTTTCCCCACACGACCTCTCGCTGATTCGATTTGATGCTTCCCCAGTTAATCAATTGATTTTACCTTCGGTTGCCTGGCTGCCGGGCTGTGCGACCTGTTGAACTGCAGCCAGGCAACGGCAAAGGCAAAGGCATCTTTGGCCTTGCGAATATCTGCACCTAATTCAATATGCATTGATTTCCAGTGCCCCTGTCGGGGACTTATTGCATTGGCTGCTCCCTGATTTGTGCGCAGAAAAATGCATTTCTGAGAAAGCATTCAATATAAATTGCAATTCCAGGGACTCGACAAGTATCCCTATAAGAGTTCATTTTCTGGCTCTGCGAGCAAATGAATTGTCCTGGCCTTGTAAGTATTTTTTCTGGGAAGACACCCCTACTGGCCATCGCCTCATTAAACTTTCAATTGTTCCGGCGACTTAATCAACTTTGATTGGTAATCCTTGGAGCATAGATATTAATGGTTTTTCTGTGTAAATCTTAATGTCGAACCATTAGGGGCGATTACAATGCGGTTATTGTGGGCGGGCGGCGGGCAGGCACTTTGGGAGTGTGTGGCCAGCCTTTGCGGTCCGGCGTTTTACAGGAAATCAATGGACCGCCCAAGGGGCGTTAAATTTTATTACCGCAAAATGATTTCATGTGCCAAATATTTGGCAAAATTGACGCTGGCCGACGACGAGGGCCGTGCTGTCCCAAATGGCGTTGCTAATGGCGGACATTAACGGGGCGTATGCGCAATCTGCGTTGTCATGCAGGACACGCGTCGCCACTGGAGTTGGCTTTAAGTGCACTTTGCCCTTAATCCAACCAGTGTGCGTGCGATTCTGTGTGTGTGTGTGTGTGTGTGGGGCATGCAGTTAATGTCCGCTTATCGATGGGCTACAATAACGATTACGCAGCCAAGTTGTCGCAACTGTTGTATATTGTCTCGTTCCTCCACAGCCAAAAAAATGGGTTACTAAAATGTATTAATGGACAAGACATTATAACCAAAGAAAATTGAGTTTACAGATATTTTTTAGGGATTTATTTATGGTCAGATTAGAACATTCAAAGGTATTTTTATGTCTTGATTCTGAAGAGTGCAGTAAATAGCAAAGAACTCATTTGAAGTTGTAAGTATATAATAATTTCTGTGTACTCATCCAATCCATTAGCTTAAAAGGGTTTAAATACCAATAATTAAATATTTCATAATTTCCTCAGGCAAAATATTTAATAAAATTCTTTCACAGGACTTTTAAGTGTTATAAAAACTTATAAATCCCTTTTATTATTTCTTTATTTCTCTTAGGCATTTGGTACAACAGTGACCGCCGCGATTGGGTACGCGTTGCCGGACGATAGTACCCATTGTACCCTGTCAAAGGGTTGAGACCATCGTCACTGCGCAAATCATCCTCCACCAGCAGCAGCAGCAGCATCAACAACGCCTGCCCCCCGCCGCCGCCCACACCGCACCAAGTGAACCCGGCCAGCTGCAGCAGCAGCAGCAGCACACCGCCCCACTCCCAGCATCCGCATCCGCATCCGCATCTTCACCATCACCAGCACCACCAGCACAGGCGCAGCAGCAGCTCCAGTCACACCAGCCACCACCAGCCAGCGGAGAACTCGAGCGGTTTGGCCACGAAACCGGCCATCAATTTGCTCGGCAATCAGCTGCAGGTCAACTACTTCGAGTTCCCGCCCACCGCCTCTGGCCAGGCGCTGTTGGTACACAGCGGTCGCACCACAGCCTCCACGCCGTCGCTGAACTGCCACCACCAATTCCAGCAGAACCAGCACCAGCCCCAGTCCCAGCACCACAGCACCACCACCGTCGGTGGCAACTACAGCTCGGCGGTTGCCAAAGCGGCTGCCTCCACCGCCTGTGCGCTCCTTGCCACGTGCCACGTGTCCAGAGACTCGCCCCGACAGCAACACCAACCAAAGCAGCCCAGGAGCCCGGAGGAGCCACAACAAACCGCAGACAACATGGGTCGACGCGAGATAAAACGCTCCAATACCAGTGGCTCCACCACCAGATCCTACGACAGCGGCAGCGGTGAGTGCTCCATACACATCCATACACAGGGAGAAAGTTAGCTAGTTTTTATTGGGAATATAGAAATCCAAGTATACTCCTTTTCAAGTATTAAAGAAGTGAAGCTTTAAGGGTTCCAACTTCAAAATGTTAAGTGCTTTTCAAGAAAGCAAGTATTTATATAGAAATGTTTACCGATTTAAGTCAAAGTGTGGGGGTTCCCTATTCAGAAAATATATAAATAACAGCGGCGAAGGCAGATCTATTCAGTTGAACCCACTTCGAAGAGGGACAGCGGGCGGGACACTGCGTAATCGCCTTACGTCCTGTGATTGGGTCCCTGAATTCGCCGGGAAATGACATTAGGCTGGCAAATTAACTCAGCGGAGATTTGTTGTCAAGCTGTCGTTGTCCTGGCTTCAGATTGTTTCCCTTGCGGTTTTCCCGGGCGAACACCTACAATTGGAATTGTCAGTGGAAGTGGAAATGAAATAAATGAAGAGAAGCAAAGAGCTTCGGTCTGTGCCTTCAATTGTTCGGAAATTAGTTTCATCAACTGAACAAAGTTGAGTTTCAGCAAAATAATTAACAAATGGCAGTCGCTGGCCAAATTGGTTAGAATTCAATAATTTGTTAATGGAAAGAAAGTATTCCATTTCAAAAATGAAGAAAAAATATAAGTAATTTCTGGTAAAAGCCAAATCATGATTATTAAGTTTTATTATTGTTACATTAGCTCTTGATTTAATTTCAAGCTAAGGCAAAGCATTTACGCATCCCATCACCCCACATAAGTCACAAATTAAAACTCTTGGTTGGTAGTTTGAAGCATACAAATCTTTAATAATTAACGACTTCCGTTTAATTAACATAGGACCAGCCCCGCTTGCACCAGCCTTTGCTGAACCTCAGCCGACTAGATACTTGTGTTGGCTTATCCGCAGATAAATCTTGAGGTGCAGGCGGGGCCTTCGAAACACGAGTGCTTGCTGACGCTGCTTAACGCTTTAGGACTTAAAGGTAAATGCTGGCACACGACTGCCTCGGCAGGCTGGAGCAGTCCTAGGAGCAGCCAGAGATTATGTCCGAGAGGCTGTTGTCGCATCCCTGCTTCTGGTAGCACTCGTACAGCGAGGCGATGTTCTGCAGGCCGCAGCAGTACTTGGAGGCTAGCTGGCACTGGCTGCCCGCCTGGTGCTCCAGCTCCTGTGGATACTGCAGGGTGTCTGGAAGAGTGGCAAAGGGAGAGGTGAGCACGGCGGTCGTGGCTTGCGGTTTCGCTGCCGGAGCAGGTCATGCAACGCATGCAACACATGCAGCACATGCAGCTGATGCAGCGGGCTTACCTTGTCTGAAGGACGGCCGGGGAGCGGATGCTTGGGGAACGGAGGCTGGGGGCGTGAAGCTGGACAGGGGATAGGCTTGGGCCACGAGATCGTCGGCTGCAATTAAGAGGCGTCAGCATGTAAACCATCGTGCTAAGTGCAAGTGAGTGGGTGCCAAGAGGGCGCAGGATGCGTGCAATGTGTGTGTGTTTGTGCAGGATAATGTTTCTCGATGTTGTTGTGTTTCTGTGAGTGTGTTCGCCTTCACCAATTGAGTGCCTCCGTTTGTGCTGGCAATTAATGAACAACGGGCCGCAGTTTAGCCTTTAATGAACACCAGCAGCTGGTGCAACTGCACAGGCAGATAAATGTTAATTTTCCCGGGATTCCCTTCCGCTGTGTATGCACATTTATGGTAATTTGCAAGGGTCAAAGGCTCGTTACATAAATTAAAATATAATAAATATGAAAGCTTCCTTTCTATACTTGTGTGTATCTGTTGCTTTATTCAACATAAAATTTAATTTCAACTCTGAAAACTCTGTAAAGCAGAGTGACATTACTTCATTACTTTAGCCTTGTGGTATTAAAGTCCCACAGAAAATAATATATTAACTAAGTTAATTATCAGACTCCTATTTTCTCAGTGGATTGGCTCGACAGAATTGCAATTAGCCATATCAAGTTCACTCTTAATTAAAGGGCAACCCACTTGCCTTTCTTTCCGTGTTCACATGTGCCAATAATGGAGGAACTAAATAATGATGTCCCCGAGCAGAGCTGCCAGAGGCAGAGAGAGGATCTGCAATTGGATTTGCAGGTGTAAATTGTGTTCTGCGGCTCGTAATAGACGGGCAATTAAAAGATAGACCATCACTGGCCGAGGGCCTCTTGCCAGCTGGTTAATTGATATGGCTGAAGGGATTGTGTAATTGCAATTGAATTGTGAGCGGATTACATGTCTGCACAATCGATTGGCATCCAATTAAACAAACATACTGAAGTCCAAATTGGTAAATTTTACATTACTTTTCGGTTTGTATGGCCGATGATTGGCTACACAAAAATGATGAGTGAGGCGAAAGGATAGGAAAGCCATTCATGGAAACTATAATATTATGTATTTAATTATTGTATCAGGTGCCAGGTCAGTTTGCCATTTGAACGGGATTTGACATCAGCAATGGAATGTGCAAATATAAGGAAACAATAGGGAAGTTATTGAAATATATTAAATGCATATGTATAATGTTGATATTTTCAATTTTGTGACATTTAAAAGTGGTAGATGGTAAAAAAATAAGAGGTTAAATGACATATAGAAAATTAAAAGCCAGCACTGCAGGGGAACTCATTCTAATTTAATTTCATTGGTCTGCCAAAGTAGACAAAAATTACTTTAATTTAATAATGTTGCAACAGTTATCGCAGACTTTGAAATTAAATTTGTTGCATGCATATGACAGTCGTTTTGATTTGAAAATACTTTGTTGGCATACAATTTATGATTAAAATAGTTATGGAAATGAAAACATCTCTTTTTCCGCTTACTACACATATATGTGGTTATTAAAAATTAGTGAATGTGAGCAAGCCAGTGATTTGGTTAGGTTTCGTTATCCTACAAATGTTAACATATCGCTAAGCAGGCAACAGACGTTTAGAAAGGATGTTTCGCGGCAAAGAAACGCTTTATTTACACGAGATTAGACTTAGGCGGTTAAAATAAATTATATGTGAGCTCTGCTGAGACATTTGGCAAAAACGCTGGAAGCAGCACAGGGAAGCAACGCCGCCTATGTAAAGGCCTTCAGGACCTTGTCCAACGAACCGTCTAGCACGCCCTGGTCCGCGCATGGATTGATGCCCCAGAAGGCGCCGTGGCAGCCGAAGGCCTCGAAGCAGCTGTAACGGATCTTCTTGCTGCCGCTGTCGCAGCAATTCACGATCGCCCACACGCAGTTGGTCACCTTGGGCGCTGTGGTGGGGGCCTGGATCTGCGGGGGCTGGGGCCTGCTCGTCGCCGGCCGGTTTTCTATCGATTCACAAAGAGTACAAAAGGGTAAGAGGTCAGGTCGGGCGGAAGGTGAAGCGATAGTCAGAGGCGGCTTTTGAGGATACGATGGCAGTTAATTGGCAAAGCCCCTGTGGTTATTCACGGTTCGATACGGATACTAAGTCTAGGGATAATGCGTTGAGTGGTCACCTACCTGGGCGGGACACGGTCCCGGAAATGGGACCGTCACGGCCACCACCCGAGGCTGCCGAGTTCGAGGGGCGCGTGGGCCTTGGCCTATCGAATTGACTGAAGTCCGCATTAGCTGGATTGGAGTCGTGTATGAGGTCAAGTCGCGTTCCAATATCGTCTGGCACTGGCACATCTCCATTCGGGATTTTATTGGATATCGAGCCTCGGTTTCCTCCCAGCAGAGTGGGTTTTTTGCCCGATACCGGTAGACTGAAATGGGAAGTTGTACAACCGACACGTCTTTGTCCCCCTTGGATGCATCTTACCGAGGGAAATAGTAAATGCTCTGCTGGGGAAGGTGGTTATTATATGAATAGCCGCTCACAAACCCGCTCCACTGTGGGCTTCGGCGTTGGCGACTGAGGTACTTCTTGGGCAGCTTCCGCAGCCATTGCTCCTTGACGGGCGTCACCAGTTGAGTGGCTTCCAAGCTGCTTACCGGAGCATCAAGGTCATCATTTAACACAATCGGTTTGTCGGGCAGGACATCGAACAGGATCTTCTCGCCCTCGTTCGCTGTCTGTGGCTCCGCACGGTGATGATGATGCGTCCGCCTGTGCTTCTTGTGGTGGCCGGGACTGGTGGCGTTCTTAGAGGGGTCTAAGAGCAGGGATAAGGGTTTAATTTTATACAAATGAATAGGTAGATAGAGCCTTACCAAAATCCTCGGTGACAAAGTCCTCCTTGTACATGATCACCGGATGATCTTCCTGCATGACGCCATTCACGAACTCCACTTGATGGATCTGTTGGGAGAGAGACTTTTTGGGGTGAACAAGCGCCAGATTCGATTTCCCATTGAAGCACACATACCTCCACATTATCGGCATCCGGCGGGAGGAGGGCCACGTCGCTGTCCTCCTCGGTGGGCGGACGGGCGGCGGCCAGGGCCACCAGGCTGAGCAGCAGGGCAAACTGGAGGGCCGGAAGTCTGCGGCCGGCGGTTCGATTCATCTCCTTCGGTTGGCTGGCGGGTCTGCAAGTGGCAGCAAGCAAAGATTGTGCATTAGTCGCCACGGCTCCGAGTCAACTTTTATTTTGCAGTTCAATCTCAATTATGTACTTGACCCCCGCACCCCGCACCCCCACAAAGCAAACAAAAAACGGAAACCCTCAAACACAAACACACATCGAGCAGGATGGCAAAGTTCTGAAGTTGTAAATTTTGTTGCGGTTTGTTTTGGCTTCTGGGATCGGGATCAGGATCTGGCGTGGCCCGGCCGTGGCTCGGTTTGCCCGGACTTGGTTTTGGGGTTTGTTTTAAATTAGACATCAAGTTGAGTTCAATTTTTCTTGGCCTTTGTTGCATGCTCTGCTCTGTGGCAAAAGTTTCGAATTACTTTCTCTGGCTTCCTCGCTTTGCTTTATATATTCTTCACTCTTATTCAGCATTTTGTATTTTATTTTATTTTATTTTTTTCCCCCTCCCAATTTCCGGGCACGTCGCAGGCTGCCAGCCAAAGCCATGGTGTCGGGTGTGGGGTCCTTGGGCGTAGCCAAGCGTAAAAAACACAATGGCTAAGTACTTTAAGCGTTTTAATATTCTAATGCACACTAACAGTTGCTCAATGGAAACAATATTTCTTTGCGAAATCGGTTTCTATATTTCCGACACGCCGCTCGGCGCGTTAGGTGAAGACTGAGCCGAATGCTCGGCAATGCCGCTCATTATAAACGGAATGCGGTCGCTGTTTGGACAGCTGCTGCCGCGGCAACTCATTCGAGGAGAGATCGATGTCTCACGGCTATTAGGTTCCCCGATAAGAACGAGCACTTTTCCGTAAATAAGTTATCACTGAAGACGCAGGCAGAGATAAAATGTCATAAGTTGGGGGCACATTCGTCACCCACACGTCAATGGACTTCTTCAGGCTTTTCTTGGAATCTTTGGTTTATAATGGTTTAATTTACCTCCCAAGAGAATTGGGAAAATAATGAAATATAACCTCTGCTCTTGAACAAAATTCTCATCTCTCTTGCCTAATTAACTTTGTGAAGAGATTGTTGCCATTGATTAATTTCGTTAAGAAAAAGCTAATATAAACGGATGTACAGGCTTGCTAACAAGATGGCCAATTAGAGCCGAAAAAGGCATTGCATTACCAGCCGAGGGGAAAACCTGAGACCGCACAAAGGATGTCAAAGGAAGTAATGGCAAAAGAAGGAAGCTACCAAACGGGAAAACGGAGGAAAAGATAATTCACAGGCTTCGTTAGGACATAAATCAGATGGATGCAGTTTCCAACGAATTCTTTAATTGGAAATTTCTGTGCTGAATTGAATTTGCACGCAATAATAATTAGCAAACTGTTTGCATTTTAAGCCACAGAAGTTTTGCGGTGAGTGCGAAATTTTCATTTCGTTGCGGATGAGACCGAAATGCGAATCAACTAATACAAATTGTGCTCCCCTTCCGGCTGCCCATAAAAGTGTGCTAACGATACGCCTGATGCACCTATATGTACACATATTGTTTTCTCTGGAATAGCAAAAACACTCGCTGCCTGTTCAAGCTGAAAATATTGGGTCAGGACCCGGACCCGGACCCGGACCAGGACCAGGACCCAGACCCGAAGCAGCACAACAACTCGATTCCCAAAGTTGTGTGAATAGCCAACGGAAATTGTAAGTTTGTCGGGGGAATAACCCCCAATTTGCAGCAGCAATGCCAGGCACTCGAGCGAGCCACAAGTGGCAGATGTACAAATGAGCATGGAAAACAAGCTGGCAAAAAAAGGAATATAAAAACGGGAGCCGCCGCCCCATCATAAATATGAATAAACTGAGAGAATAATAATACTTGCCAACCCCGCCGGCTGCGCTTTCCTGTGTTTCTCGTTATTTTTTTGCTGCCAATAGATTTGCCATAAAATATTCAATATTAATATTTTCGCACACAATGAGATCAAGAAGTGTCTGCTCTTAATTGGTTTTCGGTTAGGCTAAATTCTATATTTGGGTTTTCTGTTATTTTTCTGAATTCGTCTGAATGTTTTTGTTTTGACAGCGACCGCAATGGACTGTCGAGTGGATTTTGTATATTTTTAAGTATATTTCATTCTTAAGTAATTCAATTTGGCTCTTGGCGAATTTCGGCCAGCAATTCTGAGGGTTATTGTAATCCGTTGTAGCAGCAACATTTGTGGCATGCCAAATTGGTTTTCACTCTTGCCTGGCAGCCACGTTTAATTGCATTTGGCTGATCTAATAAGAACTTGGACGATCCCATTAGAAATCCAGGTGAAGAAAAGGGAGAACGAAAGGTGTCACGGACCAACCCTTTCGGCGCGGCCATTAGCGATATTAAACACGAGTGTGACGCTTTTCATTACGCCAAAAGTGTGTGTGCATTATTCACACACATCGCACTACGGCTGTCCATTGACAATTTAAATAATTACGGGAATACTCGCCTGCTGGCGAGTCCTTGCAGCTCTCACCTCAGCGCACAGCCGCTGCTCCGCCGCTCCTCTGGCGCTGCATGAAGGCAAATTGGGTTTCGAGTGCGCCAAAGTTGCCACAAAAACGGGCTGTTGGCCAGAAGTGCCTGACCGGACCATACGACCAGTCAAAAGCACCCCCGGGCTCCTGGCCACACATGCAGCCGAACGTCGATTACCACTCATTAGAAACTTATCGGACGAAGGCAACGAGGTGGCGAGTGCAATTTCGCCAGCGGCCAGCCCAGACCGTGGCAAACTGTGACCTGCCCCGAACCCCGGATCCACTTGCCCGTAAGTGCGGCCGTTTCATCGCAAACAGTGTGGCACCGAAAAGATGATGTGGCCAGCCAAGTGTGCAACACCTCCAGTCCCCCCTTTCACCTGTCTACCCACAGCTCCGACTACCACCGCAAACCATCTGGCGGCAAGGACGATTACACTAGGCAACTGCAAAACGGCATATGAAATGCTTTCTAAAACCCCAGATGACGGCAACCGCTAAAAATTTTAATTCATTTTTATTCATTTATTTTCTGTGCCTCCGGTAATCTAGTAAATTAAAATTGGATTTTATATAAAAAATGCAGTTATTTTACTGTGAATTTAAAATGGTTTTTATGCTAACTCTGGTATTTTTTACAATTCAAACCACAATTCTAGTGTTATGAATATTAAAATTGAAAAACAAGAAAGTTGTACCCTTGTCTAACAATTGATCCAAAGACAGGGATACGATAAACTCAAAAGAGACATTCCATTCCGAATTATTTCCTAAAAACATATGAAATGTTAGATATTTCCCAAATAAAATTTGAACACAGAGTAGATTATCTCGGCTGTTGAAGTTGGTCAGAAAAATATATTTGTTATCAATCTATATTCATTATATTATATATACACATCTTCTTTCGCTGAAAAGTTTCTCAAACACTCGTGCTTTGTTGCCCAGTGCCCTCGAAACCACATGTCCTCTGGCCTCCTCCTGCAGGCACTTTGCCTTGCGGGCCAGTAACTGAATGGCGGGCAAACCCATAAAGTGGCACGGAAAATCGGATCTCATTAGACGTTTATTTATACAGATACAGATATAGATTCAGATAGGGATACACTTTGACGGCGAGGCGGCTGCTGCGCAAACACCCGGAAATGTTCGATCAGGGCGAGTGCTGCTAATTGATATGGAAATTCGGCTGCTGGCCCGGGGCGAGCAAACTCATCAAAGTCGGAAAACTCATTGCAGATGCGATTAAAGGCAAACACAGTGGGGTAAACATGCAGCGAGGTAAGAAGACGCTTCAATCGAGGAGCTGCCCCAGTGCCCGTTTGCTGTTTGCTGTTTGCTCTGACCTAAAAAATACGCAATAAACCGCTTTGCTTTTTTCTTGGCTTGCTCATCGTAACGACCTCGGCTCGATGCTGATAATCAGCGAAAAATTGTAAGTGAAATTCCCCGAATGTGTTTAAAAAAAAAAGTAGCTTTTGTACTTTTTGTTTACTCTGGTTTTATGGTGCTTTTTTCGAGAAAATTTCTCGCTAAATTGTTTATGCCCGAGCAACACGTGGCAACTTTTGCTGCGTTGGCCTTTGTTCCATCTAATTGGCTTAGGAGCAGCAAGACGTGGCCACAATGGCGATGACATAGCTATCCCGTCCCGTTGCCCGGCTCTATTCAAGTGTCAAAGTGTCGCCCGTCACGGAGAGTCACGTATGCAGGGGCACCGGCAACGGAATGCAAATGCTGTCAGGTTGCATCCTCTGCATATGAAACCCAATCCGGTGCAGAACGAACGATATTGCTGGGGAAGAGCCTGTTTTATTGAGGTGTTCCCTGCTCGATGCCAGGTCAAAGTGGGTCAGCCTGCCTGCTGGAGGTTGTAATTAAGCTGCCTGGTATTTTTTCGCACACAGGTTGCATCGACCACATGGCGAATGCGTAATGCGATTTGGCCAATGGTGCGTATGCGTAACATGGCCCTGGCCTGCTGTCAGCTGTCTTTTTTCACTCTTTTTTTTACGCCTCACTGTTGTTTTGGTGTTTTTCATATTTACAGACACACACACCGTGTTTGTGTGTGGCCTCTATTGTTGCCGTTTGTTTGATTTTGATCTGACTGGAAGCCTGGCCCGCAGGCCAGCGGCATCCAACTTTTCTTATTATTGTTCAAAATGAAATTTATGCGGCACGCACACTCACTCGCAGACAGAGCAAAGTGGGGCATCCGTCGTCCGGATAAAAACAATAAGAGTGGAAAATGTTTTCCCTCATTCTTGTCAAGTTCTTTGTAGCGCATTCTGGGGGGAAAATGAAAATGGAATGGAAAGGGAAACGAAAACGAAAACGGAGTGCAATATGTTTTATGCAGTCCAACCGTAGAGAAGGCGGCATGATAAATCTGGTAATGAGTAATGCATTCATTATCTGCCTCACCTTTGACATGTATCTATTGGTTTTGCTGTTATATCAAAAGTTTGCGTTATCGAGCTCTCCGCACGTCCATCAGGGACGTCAGCTTACACAATGGATATCCGGTGCAGCATCTATCCCAACTGCCATGGGGCTGGGTCCTGTATGTATGTCCTGGCAAAGGACAACAAAGGAGGAACAACAGCATCGGTAACGAGGGAAAACACAGAGGCTGACACATTCATGGGAACCTCCCCTCATTCGAAATGCCCGACATCCAAGTTTTGTCATGTGACAGCGGCACGAGCCACAAACGAAAATTACGAAAATGCCAGGAGAATGGGGGAGTGGGGCTCCTAGGATGGGCTGCAAGTGGTGTTGGGAAAACAATATCAACATGTTAAGAGCACAACAAGTGCCAGCCAACCACCCACCCAGCCACCCAGTCAGTCTGCGAAGCACTAGGTAGTTGCGGCCTCGGCGAGGCTCAAGGGTCGCCGCGGGTCGAGGAGGCTTCCCTGCCAAGTGCCGCCAAAGTTGAGGGCATTTTGCGAGCAACCACTTGGCTACTTTCCTGCAGTTCTAATTGCAAAAGTTGCGCAAAGCCAAAGCCAAAGCCAAAGCCCAAGCCAACAAAATTATATGCACTTAGAAGCGACATTGCGATCCGAATGCCTTGGCCAAGAGTGGTGGCGGAGTGGCAGCTACATAAATATTGTTGCTGGGTGGCGGCTTACAGCGGGACACTTTTAAGGGCCGGCAGGCAAGTTGGTGTCAGCGGCAGGCTGTCCGTATGAAATATAACTGGGAATAGATTATCAGGCTAGGTATTTTACTCCACCCTCCACCCTCCAGCTCCAGCTGCCCCTGTTAAGCACGGCCAATTCGCTTAATTGTTATGTCAACGCCGGGCCCACGCGGCGTATGATAAATGCCCGAAGGTAAGCAGCTGTGCTTACAGCTACTTACAGCAGCGTTGCCATTGTCCTCGGGGGCAGTTCATTGTACATCCTGCAGCCGGATCGACTCAGTCGTTAGCGCCGTTTTTACTTTTGTCGAGCTTTGCATTTGTTGATGGGACCTAAGACCATTCACGAAGATGTGTGTGTGCTCTTAGGAATGATTTTGGTGTGTTAAATAACTTTTTTACACTTCAATATGTCTAATCTCGTTTTATTTTTTCATATATTTATTTGCTGAAAGAACATCTTCACATCCTTTATAGGGTTTGAGAAAATTTGTGAAAATTGATCACGATCAAGGATCATATTTAGCATTGTCTGCATGTATAACTCCCTGCTTAACTTATAACTCATATCTGTGATATATTAAGATTACCTTATAGCCTTACAGAGTATCTAACTTACTCACTCCCCAGCTTTCGATTAATTTAAGTCTTTAAATGCAAAATCCCTACGAGCCCTGGATAATCTAGTCGGCTATACTCTATGCATCTATCATATCTTTTATGCAGGAATTACTGGCCTTAGCCTGTGTGGGTCTAGCCATTGTCTGGCTTTGGGGCGGAACTAATAATGTCATTCGCTGAATGCCAGGATGTTGGTTCAACTGTCGACCGGGCTGGCAACGCACAATTGACAGCTAAATTGTCTGTCAATTTGTCTCGCTGGTTGAATGCGTTATCCTGTCCGTGCCAGGACGAGTCGTGTAAGCGAGTGCTAGTGCGAGTGCTAGAGCGTTGTTTGGCCATTGTTTAGTTTGGTCAGAGCTGACAGATTGCCATTATCATGGCCGCCATTGCCGTTACTCCCTGTTGGTTACTGCTGATGCTGCACGCTTCCGCATTTGTGCGGCTGCTAAACTGTGGCTTCAATCGAACGCCTGCCCTGCTGTCCCTTTGTCACTGTATGTTGTGTGTGATGTGGGCTTTCCTATTTGCTTAGTGGGCTCGCTTTTCGGGGCACATTATTATTTTTTTTTTTGGCCAGGACACCCGCCGGTCGGAAGGGCAAAGTTCAAACGGCGGCTCAGCTACCCAACTAAAATGAATCTGTCGTGCGACGACCATGCCATGCCCTTCTCCACTCCAGCTCCATGTCGGGTCTCCGGCTTCTCGGGTCTCATGTGTGCCTTCCGAGGCTCTCGCTTCGCTTGCTCCGCATTTGTTTGTGTATTTTGGCACACGTCTATTTGTGTTGCCTGTTGGGCCTACTATCCTGCCGAAGGACGAATCCGAAGGATTTGCAGTCGCCGCATGTGTGTGCCCGAGTGTGGGCATCTTTGTGCGTTCGTGTTTGCCCAACTGCGGCGTTGGTGGCAGTTCCTTGAATAATGCAAAATAGCATCAAATAACGGCACCAAAAGTGACTTAAAGTTTTAATGAAAATGCCAGGCTCAGGCCTGGAGGATCCCTCCACCAGGCGGCACAAACACTCATACATTAAATATTAACTGGCTTTATGGCATTGCCCCCGTAGTGCATATTAAATTTGCTCATAAAAAGAAAGGCACTCACTCCCAATCCCTCCTCCACTTGCACATTAAACTTCCGGCTGGGTGGAAATTTTCAAATATTAATTGAATTCGAGGCTCCAATTGAATTTAACAACAAACAAATTGGCATTCGGACCTGAAACTTTAGCTGCCGTTTGGGCCCTGGAATTTATGGGCGAATCAGTGTCCGAGTCAAACTCTGCCCTGACCGGCAATATCCTGGAATTGATTGAGCTATTTAGATGAAAGCAAATAATTCGGACCAGCCCACAGCTTACTTGGTCTCTGCGGCCGGCACGAATGTCAAATGACCGCAAACTTCAGCCCGGACTTGCACAATATTGAGGTGCTACGGCCGACTTGTGGCCATTAAAGTCCGAAGAAGATGTCTGGCGATAAGATAAGTAGTGGCGGATTAAGGGTCTCCTAACTTGTTATTTAAATACGGAAGATATGTAGGGTAGTTCAAGTTTGATGCCAGCATATTTACTCCAAAGGTAAAAGAAATGTAGCGGATGACTTGCCTCAGATGTAAGTGTACCTTAAAGTGTGTTTAGCTTGAAAAATATTTACTCAGCTTTTCTGAATTTCCCCCGCTGCCATAATTGGACAATAGAGCCGCTCCATTTCCTATGATGTTCGGCATTCATCTTTACATATACGAGGTGACTAATCCACGACATTGTCACCTTGCCACCCACACCTTGTTTGAGCCGTGAGCCAGCCACAGTAGGTGGGGTGACTCATCCCCTGGACCTGGGAGACTGCAAGTGCACCAGCACGTTGGGAGACTGCAATTGCACCAGCACGTTGCACGATTCCAATAAATCAGAAGCGTGTCAAAATATCCGCCTTTCCGATGATTGATGTTGCCGTTAAGGCGGTCCACAGACACGCGCCCCAAAATGCGGTCAATTAGTCAAACAGACAGCGTTTTCGGCCGCCCTGTCAGCGAGGCTCCCGAGCTCAGAGGCTGCGAAGCTAGTCCTTGCCAAAGCCAACTAATTAAAACACGCTGAGCAAACTCGACGGTCTCTGGGTCAGAGAAGTGGGATTCGGCGGGGAGTGGGCCTGTCAATGGAGATGGGACGGGGATTGGGCTGGCCAATGGGAAGTGGGGAGTGGTAATAAGCACGTGCCACTAGGATTAGCGAGGTCGAGACGCTTAGTTTGGCTTATTGATGGGCGAGGCAGCGGCCACGCCCTTGGCATACAAATTCGAGTCAGGAGGCGGGGAGGTCGCTAATCGAGTGTGACAAGGCATCCCGATATTTGCAGCAGGTAAAGCGTTGCCGAAAATGGTTAATAAATAAATTCAAACCTCGCCCAATGATTCATTCGAAATTCTGCTTAATTTGTGGTGATTAGCCACCAGGATTCCCAATGCAGACAATGGGGGATATGGTAATTACGCTTCAGCATGAGTGACAGGTATGCAGATGTCGAAAAGCACTAAATCTAATATATCAAATTCGGGGTTACATTAAAGTTAAAGTGTCTGATTGAAGAGGGGAGCTCTTAAGTCAAAGTGTAATGGCATTAAATTGAGCAGATTTGTGTGAGAATATAACAAGCTAAGACTCTTCAATTTAAGTAAATTATTAAGAAGAAAATACAGTGGGATGGCGATGATTTGCAGTGAAAATAATACATATCGAAAGTGCTCCAAGAAATACAAGTTAGAAAATATCTTTCCTAGTAGGTATGCCATTTTAATAATTCTTATTATACCTATTTATCATGTGGAAGCCAAAAGACTCCCTTAATTAATCATTTTATTTGAATACCTTACCTTTCCCTGAGTGTAATCCCCAGCCAGTAGCTAACCACTCCTAGTGGCATTGTTCTTGACACATCTTCGTTGAGATGACTGAATTTTTGACACCCTCTGACGACTACTAATGAATGATCTCATGCGCGTGACATATTTATGGCTTGAAGTCATTACCAAACCATTCTGGGCCACTGAGCGTGACCAAAACTTGTCGGATTTTCTTGGGCTTTGGGGACTCTGAACTCGGAATAATAACCCCGCATCCGTATGTCTGATTTCTTGTGCTCATCAGCTGGCGGAAATTTGAATCGCTGCTTGTCTGATCTCAGATCTGCTAAATGGCACACGCTATATAAATATAATTGGACTCGGTGTTGCTTGCTTGGCCATCTATTAGAGCCATTAGTGGTTAAACCGTCTCCTCAATGATAGCATAATTATACAAATGAGGAGCTGCTACCAGAGGTGAGAAATATAATGAGTGTGCTGCTGTTCACGGGGAATCTCAGGTTGGATTGGTAGATGAAACACCAATTTTGCAGAATTCTAATGGTGTTTATTGGCGCTTCGCCCGGTCGACTTAATGACGTACTGACGTCATTTAAGCTATTTACCCGATTCCCATTCAAATTAAATCGATTAATCTGTCGTTTTAATTATAGCAATTTATTGCACTGTTTGGATCAAAGTGCTCTCGTTAAAAGTGCCCCGCGAGGTGCGAAGAAATTGAGTCGAGAGAGGGACTTACACTTAATTGCCACTTTTGATAAGAACCTAGGAGGGGGGAGGGTATCTTGTTTTTTAGCAGCAATTGAGGATAAACAATAGTAAAACGCGAATCGAAGTGGGCTATAAAAAGTATTGAACTGGTTTTCAGATTGATTATGTCATTCCAACAGCTCCAACTGGTTTGCGCCTTCCATGCACCTCAGTTGTAATGCAAATTCCGACTTGAGAGCCTTTTCGTGATCTCAGAGTACGTAAAACTATGACTATTAAGCGGAATTTCCCGACTTCCGCATTTATAGACATTATGCTCTAAGAGAGTGAGTAGAAGGTGGGCTTACAACCGCAATAACCGTGGGAAATATTCGAGTGTGATTACCACAAATCAACTCGACAAGTGCCTGTGGTTTTGGCAACCTGATTCTTGTCAGACTGCCTGGCTACCTGCAATTAAATTGCTTTAGATTTCAAGTGCAACATTTGCTTAATAGCCAGGCCATGTGCCATAAAAGCTGCAACCACTTAACATTCATGACCAGGCTGGTGCCATGACTAATTCTGCTGGAAATCCAAAACTTTTGGTATTCCCAGTGTCTACGACCGATAAGAACCCGACTGCAACTACGTCACAGGTCTGACGGAATGATGAATAAACCACACTGCTAAATAAATTGTAAAGGCTGAAAAATCCAGGCAGCCTTGCGTGTGTGTAAACAACAAAAAATGGCAAATTAAATGCGAAAGATGCGAAGGAAGCCACAATAAAGAGCCAGGCAAATTGGGGCTCAAGTACAAACATAGTGTAAACAAAAGCCGAGCGCCGAGCAACGAGCACGCCGGGGATTCCAGAGCTAAAAAAGAACAAGACCGAAAGGTTGAACTTGAAATATTTGTGGACCAAAAGGGCAACCAGCTAGCACACACACGTGCAGAGCTTTAATTATGTGCGGGGCGAGAAGTATCTGTCAGATACTCGGTTCTCATACTTTCGGCCCGCTCCAATAAAGACAATGCGTGGCGACGAGACGTTTCGTTTGTTGTTGGCCAAATGATGTGCTTCGCTTTCAGCCCAAAACCCAAAGACAAACAGCAGCAGGCCCACACCCAGGCACCAGAGCAACCAAACACATGTAGTCGCGTACAATATGTCGACGGATTGTGATGCTTTTTGTGTTTTCTCAGGTTTTTTTGTGTTTTTGCCAAATTAGCAACAACCGGTTTACGCAGGTACTCTGCTTAGCTGGAACCGAAAGAGCGGGGAACGCGAAGCCAAAGGCAAACAAAAGCCATTTTGCTCATTAGTCGCCTCTCCGCCGCTCGGCAGTCGTCAGAGGCGCAGCAATCTCTGGCTGATATCAGTGCGATGTGGGAGCGGGAAGGTCGAGAGAGTTTTTGCTCGGAGCTCGGAGACAACTCAGTCCCAGGCACCCAGGCACCCCACCTGTCCCAGTCCAACCAACCACTCCCTCTCAGCCAGTGTTCCGGAAGGCACACTGATGTATTAGGGGGAGCTGACAGTTCGGCAGTCGGGCAGCAAGTGAACCAGAGCAAACGGCTTATTTATAGCGGGTCCTCTAGATATGGGTAAAGATCCACTGGGACAGGGACTGCCACTGCTAGTGCAACTGGGACAATTCCAGTTTCGAGAGTCTGGCTCATGAGGCTGAGCTCTGCACTTCCACGATTCGCAAAACGAGTTTAACAGGCTAAAAGTTTGTTTTTTTTTTCCCCCAAGCTGTTCTGATCAATGACAATGGCCCTCGGGCCTTTAAATTACTTATCTGTTGAAGCAGATTTTCTCTTAAGTTTTTATTAACAAAAACAGCTTTAACTTATGAAAACTTCATATTTAAAATAAATAAACATTTGTATAGACACAAATGCATCTTCCTTGGTAAAACCCATTTCTTTTTTAACCATTGACCAAATTCTATTTATATAACAATGTTGCAAGTTAAGCCCGAAAATTTCCCAGCAATTTGGATTCCATAAATATATAAAATTCATTTTATTTATATACAAATTACTATCATTAATCATTTTTTCAAATGAACGAGTCGTAGGTTATCTCCAAATATATTTTATTTTTTAGCTTTGGTAGCTGTTATCAAAAAAAGTATAAATACATTAAAGAAATTGGCTTGAACCTAATAAATGTCAGTCTTAAAAACAAATGTGTATAAAAATCCAGCAAAATTTCAGCAAAAACAGAGAGTAATAACAGAGAGTAAATAATAACATACTGCAAAAAAGTAGGGCCGCTGCCCAGATAGGAATGAGAAGCATAAAAAAACACACACAGCCATGGATTAATTTGCGCTTTTTATATGGAAATTTGTTGCATTGGCAAAAAGCGCAAGCGAAGCAGAAGGCCAGCCGATATATCCATTAGCTGTGCGCCGGCCAAGTGAGTAATCCTGGGAAATTTAATGGCTGTAGCGGCTCCCGACCAAGCTCATGCCCCAGCCGATAAGCCCGAGAGCGCCCGAGAGAGTAGTTCCGCCAGAAGAATCCGCAGATGTTGGAACTTACCTATATGGTGGCTATATCTGCGGCGCTATCTCTCGCTGTCACTGGCCGTCTCGCTCGCCCTCGCCGATATTTTCACTTTGCACAGTTTCGTATATATGTAGGTTTTATGGTCCTCTCTTGTCTTTTGCTTCAGCAATTAAACCCAATAAAATTGCAGTTCAATTATGTTTTTACCCGACTCTTTTTGGCGCGCCTCGCTCGTGTGTGCGAGAGTGTTTATATATTCGTATGTACTTTGGTATATAATTTGCTTAGCTCTTTGTTTGTGCTTGTCATTTATGGTGCTCACGTTCACTCGTTTTTATTTTAATTTTCATTTATTTCTTTTTTGTTTTGTTTGCTTTGTTTTTTATGCTTTTTTCTCCGATCTCGGCGGCGGCAATGCTTGCCGTCAGATTCTTGAGTTTACACTGAGCAGATCGCTCTTGGGTACTACTTTATAAACTTGGAGAAGAGAGCCCCGACCAGCCATTGCACATTGGGCAAAAAGGCCGAGACTTTAGCACAAAAGACCATTTGTTAAGGTAGATCATTGAAATTTGGCACAAATATGTACAATGTGAAAAATTATTATAGAATTTCGGTTTTTGTTTCTTGAATATAACCACTCTTTTAGTCTACAACATTTAGGCACAACATTTTTTTATTATGATTGTAAAAGAATAAACAAAAATAAATCGGATCGGACTACTATATCATATAGCTGTCATGGAAACAATCGAAAAATGTAGAGGAAAAAATTATAACTTTGCCAATTTTTAACATACATATTTTTATATAATTGGAGATATGGCCATTATGTATTATTCTAGAATTTCGGTTTTAATTTTATAAAGATCGGATTACTATATCATATAGCTGCCATAGGAACATTCGGAAAAATGTTGAGGAAAAAATTATAACATTGCCAATTTTCAATGTAATTTTTTTTGAAAGGGGGAAAAAGACATTATTAACACATTTATACACTTTTACGCAAAACATAACAGTTTTAGTAGGTTGCACACACGTGATCCAAAAAAGTTATACTTAACGGAACACAATTAAATATGATATGTTAGATTTTAGCTGCCAAAACACATTAACAACATTGGACAATACACGACAAAATATACTGAACATATAAAAACTAACATAAAACATTTAATATAAATAACTGTACTATTTTTTTTCCATATTTGCAAACTATTTTCACTTTAACAGAACAGCCACAATTATCGCTCTAAATGAATTAACTTTTTTGGTTGCATTTCGATCAGTTAAGCATGCATTTTACAAACTGACTTTGTAAGCGCACCAATATTATACCGCGCGCTTTAAAATTCTGTTAAATAGAGTTTTATTTGTGGTTTAAAAATATCTAAAAAATAGACTATGCAAAAATGTCGGGCTTTTTGCCCAATGCACATTGGGCAAAATGCCCGAAATTTTAGCATAAACTACAATTTTAAAGGTAGAGCATTGAAATTTGGCACAAATATGTGAAATATTATTATAGAATTTCGGTTTTTTTTTTTTTTAATATAACCA
>VNJV01005504.1:0-16163 GCA_008042635.1 Drosophila nikananu | reverse complement strand
TTAAACTCAACCGATTTCGGTCTGGTTTGGTTTTTTCTTCCTGGTTTTTACGGGATAACAATTCTGCATTTAAAACTCCAAAAATTTCAAATTGTCCAACAATTATTTTCAATATGCCTGTTTTATTGTTACACGTAACAAAATTGTAATTAAATTTTTACCTTTAGTACAGATTTTGTATATACCATATACATATATGCTATTCTTTCTTATGATAAGCATAGATTTAAAAAATTTATTTTCGATGCACTGATTTTGTTTTTAATGCAAATGGACACGGAGCTGCAGGAGCGGGGAGCTGGCAGCAGCTTGGTCATGTGATGGATTCCGATGAGTTGGCTATTTACAATTTCTGGGAATTTCGCAATGGCTCTGCCATTGTCCGGTGATGTAATCTCCGCATAAGCAGCCACCCCT
The DNA here is from genome assembly GCA_008042635.1 of Drosophila nikananu. Taxonomy (NCBI): domain Eukaryota; kingdom Metazoa; phylum Arthropoda; class Insecta; order Diptera; family Drosophilidae; genus Drosophila; species Drosophila nikananu. The sequence continues at coordinate 15,746 of VNJV01005504.1, read as the reverse complement.
AGAAAAATGCAGTGAAAAATATAGCCAAGGCAAGGAGTCAGCCCGAGGATAAGGCTGTACATTTGCATCTCTCAGTGAGAGGAATAAATCTGCAGAGTTGATTCACTTATTTATTAAGTGTCCAGAAATACTAAATAAATATTAAATAGTATTTAAGTAATAAATATGGGATAAACGGAATGTAAATTACAAATTACGAGATCTCCCAGGTGCCTCCAAAAGAGGAAAAAATATAAAATCCAAGGCTCTTCCGTTGCTGTTTGTTTCCGCCCAAGAAACATGGAAAGGGAAGGCCACAGAGGGAGGAGCGTGTGCGGCATGCCGTTCTGGAGAATTCCGTAAACAAGCCATCCGGGTGGGAAGGATGCCCGGATGGATGCCAGGATGCCGGGATGCCGGGATGCGACGGACGGTATATGTATGTACATATGTATGTATGTACATATGTATGTATGTATGTACATATGTATGTATGTATGTACATATGTATGTACGTCGGCAGATCTGTGGTACATATGTATGTATGTATGTATGTAACGCCAAAACACCGAATAAAAAATCAGCACATAGAATTTAAAGCATGTACTATTTACTCCTTATTTTCTTTAATAATATACATATGTATTATATCCTAAATTTTCTTCGAGACAAGACTTAAACCACTACCAAGTTTTCTTAATCTTATTTGTATTAAGATGTTAAACCGCCAACTAAAATATAGACAATCATTAATACATGCTTGGCCAAACACACGCAGACAAAGTTATTGTCGAACCCTATTGGCGTTGCCACCCTTCTTAGCGCACTATTTATGTACATATATATAAAGGAAAACATTAATTTAAAATAAAAACATAATTACACGAGTGGCATATTTAATTCTTTCACGAATAATTTACGGCTAATTATCGTCAAATTTTGGCTAAAAAAGATTTTGGAAATGTGAAGGATTTCAGGAGTTGTCCTGCTAACTTGATATCAACTTAGCAGGGCATAAAAAAAAATGATAAGAAATTGAGAGGCAAATTTTTTTCTTTGTCCTGCTAACTTGATATCAACTTAGCAGGGCATAAAAAAAAATGATAAGAAATTGAGAGGCAAATTTTTTTCTTTCACGAATAATTTACGGATAATTAACGGCAAATTATGGCACAAAAAAAATTTTGATTTTCCAAAGTTGCCCTGCTAACTTGATGGGCATCGATTTTTAGCCAAAATATGACAATTTTTTTTTTAATTCAAGGGGTTTCATTATAATTTTTTTCAAAAATGTATAAAAATTTAGAAATTGAGTTTTAAATACAAAAAAGTACTTCTATTAAAACTAGGAAGAAAACACTAATCCAGACTCAAAGCGGTTGAGATTATGCCAAGTTAAGATCAAAAAACCATTGAAGTTTTTTGCGATTTTTAGCCAAAAATATGACAAATTTTTTTTTTTTATTTAAGTGGTTTCATCATAATTTTTTCAAAATTTGACAACAAATTAGAAATGGAGTTTTAAATGCAGACAAGTTCTTCTATTAAAACTAAGAAGAAAAAACGAATAAAAAAAAATTTTTTTTTAATTCAAGGGGTTTTATCATAATTTTTTTTTAAATTGACAAAAAATTAGAAATCGAGTTTTAAATGCAGAAAAGTACTTCTATTAAAACTAAGAAGAAAAAACGAATCCAGACTCAAATCGGTTGAGATTAAGCCAAGTTATGATCAAAAAACATTATTCAGCAACCAATAGTTTTTGTTTGACTTAGGTTATTTATTATTTACTACATGAATTGTCATTTAAACTAAAGAAAGCAGTAAAATAGCTTGAACAACTCGAGCAACTGTTAGTTTCATGGCAGTAGCACTGTTACATCCGAGATTATTTAAACTAACGAGGTACTGCGCTTCATCTGGTGTTTGACAAGCATCTAGAGCACACGAAATCTCACCAAAACTTTGGGCTTGAACAGAAAAAAATATAGAGGGGCAAGGCTCGAAATCGTAGCCAACACAAGCATCAGTAAGATCATAGCTATATGATCCCAAAGCTGTGGACTCGCAGGTCTCTTCCGCCCTAAGAGGAGCACTCTGGTTTCTAAAAGGCAGTTCAATACTTCGTGAAGTACAAACCGTGAATGTGATTTTACTAATCGGCGAGATTTTTAGGTACCGCATGCTCTGTCTGCCCAGCAAATATAAAGAATCTAGTCGGTAGAAATTTATTGTTCCCAGGCGAGCAAATTGTTCCAGAGAGTTTGTCCCGAACTCAGTAATAGCGCCGTTGGAGTAACAGCGGGGATTGGATAGACGACGTGGAACTGCAATAGTTAAGGCACGTCAATTGTTATCGCCTTAAATAGGCAAGACCCACCTTGACGAATTCGGGTGATAACAGGGTCTCCGCAGCTTTCTGGTGGCTTTTCAGTATTTAGAAGAAACAAATCTTTGCTCGGATTCCGAACAAAATCATGGAACCGTACCAGGGCCCCACCACCGTAGTAAATAAACTGCAAGTTGGGAAGGCGCCAGCGCAGGCTCTCTAAATATCGCTGGCAATAGTCATAGTCCTGTTCATCAACATAGGATAGGGGACTTGGTATCATAAGGGCGACTAATGATCGTCCACCAAGATTGTCAGTGGCTCGCTCGGCATTGAGCAAGTCCTCTACCCTGCCGGTTACCGTATTTAAAATAAGCGGCAGGTTGAAGCCAGTCGGATCTAGAAAATTGTAATCATGATTAAGTCAGCTTTGGATAAATATTTGACTTTCTCACGCCAAGAGTGTGATGTTGAGTTCCATTCTTCATAGACGTTTGTAATGTATTCGGTGGTATTTACCATGACTGACGCATCAGAAGCTGCGAAAATGGTTACATTACTAGCATATGGATGGATGTTGAGCCCCTGGAGAACGTAACTGTAAAAAATTGGATTGGGGAATTTCTAATTCATTTTTAATTCGACGTACTTACGCGACGTAATCAATGACCCAACTGTATGGCCAATAAGTGTCGACAAACACATATATATTCGCTATAACTGTTGTCAAATTTGAAATGTCGGACCACTGTTGAGTCGGAAAATAGTCCATAATAGCTAAAATAAAATACAAATTGCAGCGTTAGTTAGTGTCTTTCTGCCACTTACACGATGAGTCATCGGGAACCACTCCGCAAATTAAATAAAAGGATAAAATGCTGTTCTAGTGGGGGTATTTATTCGCTTCGTTTCACTGGAACATACAACTTAAGTAAGAAAAATATAAGATTAATGTAAAACGACAAAATAAATGTGCGGGTAAGGGACGGGATGGGGAAGATATGCTTTGAACTCTGCCGCTGCATCTCTGAGACTGTGATTGATTAGTCTCCAATTACAACAGCAACATATGCGCCATCAGCGCAAACATAACCGTTAGCAAGCTGCCTGCCAGGCCGGAGACACCACTGTAGCATCCCATATTGACCATGGACATGATGTAGCGCCATTGATCAGGTGTCTGGCAAGCATCATCATTGCAGGATGTTGTGTTGGAGGTGGCCTGGACCGAGAAAAACAGGTCCGGACACTGGGTAATAGTGTAGTATCCCGTGCAAGCGCTTGAAAGATCGTAGCTAAAACTGCTTCCGCTTATTTGCGAGCAAGTCTGATCTATTGTGCTTGTTGTGGAGCTCGTCGTTGAGTTCTGCTGTGGCCACGAATAGCTTCGCGAGGTGCAAATGTTATACGTTCCGCCATTCTGGGACTGAATGGTCAGATACCGGTTTGATCCAGTTCCAAAGAAATAGTTTGCAGAAATTCGGTAAAAGTTAATCTTTCCTGGCCCCACGTATTGAGCCGTTTGATCAGTGCCCCAGCTATTGGTGTACCAATTTGCCCCACAGCGAGGGTTGATGACGCGCCGAGGAACTGAAAGAAAAAGTCGGCTTATCAGTCAATTATATCGTAAAACATTATGTTTCTTTTACTTTGAATGATGCGCTTTGCGACTGGTCCCGCAGATGTAGCCACCGTACTGCCATAAGTTAGAGAGAAAAGGTCTTGCGAAGGTTCCCGAACAAAGCTGGAGAACCGCTGAATACTTCCACCGCCATAGTAAATGAAGCGAAGATCTGGAATCTGTTCTTGGATATACTGGATTTCCGTAGTTGCGTAGCTTGAGTCGCCATCATTTATGGTTGCCTGATTTGGAATCATTAAAGCCACTAGGGAATGGCCACTCAAACTTGAATTCGTCCGTTCCACATTCATTAAGTTCTGCGTCAAGTTTTGAATAGAGCGCAGCACAGTTGGTAGGTTGAAGCCCTGATTATCTGTTTAAACGGCATATTAGATTTAGTCTATGCCTCGTGAAGGTGACTTACATTGCGCCTGAGTAGTCACATTCCATTGCTGATAGACATCAGTGATATAGTTTGTGGTATTCACGATAATCGAGCCATCCTGGGCCGATAGAATGGTGACTGTGCTGGCATAGGGGTGAATGTTTAACTGCTGGAGGACATACCTATAACGCGCCGTGCAATAAATTAAAGTATGAGGTTTTTAATACCCTTGTGATGACTTACACCACATAGTCAACAATGTTGCTGAACTGCCAAGAAGTGTCCAAGAAAACATACAAGTTGGTCATTGGAGTAATGACATCCGTCAGATCCAGGTTGGTGGTAGCCGTACACGACACATCGTTAAGAGATTGTGCTGATAGAGGAAGAACATAGAAATCGTAATGCACTCGAACACCAATATTGGTGAATCAAGGGCCTTTCATTAAAAGGCCCAAGTTCTTTCCATTTGGGTTATGGGTTTAAAAAATGTTCAGTATATCTAAATTACAAGTTTGACTAAATGCAGGGTGGTTCCGCGATAATACAAAATAATTGTGATTACTTACGCACATACGTAACCAGCGAGAGACTGGCGTTACCGGCAAACTCGGGAATACGGGTCGGGTCGATAGTTACCCGCAGCTGCATTTCGCGTTCTAACACCTGAGCAAAAGCGGCCGTCTGGGCCTCCATTTCCTGTGATGGCGCCACTGTTGGGAATAGACTCTGCCTGCTGCAGGCATTGATTCCGGAACTTAAAACCCCATTCGTGGAGTAGTACATGCGAAGCAACTGAGAAAGTTTCAGACTAGATGCCTGAGTTCTCCAGCTGGCAACATTCTTGGCCAGAATCAGGCCATCAAGACCCCCACGGATCTCGGCATCGGTCGCCTCAAGGTTGGTGCGTTGCGATAAGAAGTACCAATGCGGAAGCACTGTATCGTTCCATCCACCAGTAGCTCCAACGGAAGCTGCATTGCCGTTGGACACAGGCACTTGAATCAATGCCACCTCGGCCAAGTCTCCGGCTATGGTAGCTGCCCACCGATTGTCAATGCTGTTGCTTGTTTGGGACTGGCTGCGTCCACGGCCACGTCTTTGGGTCAGGGCCAGCAAGGTATTCGTTTGAATGGTCTGCTGCTGGACGCCCGCTGCAATGCCGGCAATCACGGTTCCAGCTGACACCGTTCCCCAGCGCGTACGCACAAGACCATCCTCTACGGGGCATTGGCTGGTTCCTTCCGTGCCGGCATATGCCCAGTCTGTTTCGTAATCCAGTTCGGCCAGTTGTCCATATTTAGAACTGGAGCCAGAAGACCCTCCTCGCTTCGGCCGGGTGTCAAGCCACTCCACATCGCCAATAAAGTTGTTGTTGTCGTCCTTCTTCAAGGACCGCGGAAGTCGCTGAGCTCGGTACTGGGAGAGCTGATTGCAGACTGTGTTCTCATCTCCTCGCACTCTCGTATCAAAAGTGCTTGAGAGCATAAAGTGAAGCGAACATCGCTCTACACTGGTTAACGAACTATTAGGAAAGCTATTGGCATTACCCGGGATCAGGCGTGATAATAAGATTCTAAACTTCGGAAACTGGAAGCCTGTGGGACTGTATGGTAAGACGCCATTAGCCGCACTGATGCCAGGAGCTTTTTTAATACCATCTTGACGGAAACGATGCAGCAAGGATACGGCCACTGTTCGAATATCTGCCTGCACACCGGTTGTCGCATAGTTGTTTTCCACCTTCTCGATAAGCGAAATAAGCGTGTCCATGTTGGCAGGCAACCGGTTGTCCCGATTCATGAAGAAGGATGTGTTGTAACACTCGACCAAGGATGGCGGTATCTGTAGCATTGCATTCTCCTGCGCCTGTACAGCCCCCAGAATGAGGGCCACACCCAGGCAGGCGGCTGCTGCCTTAAACTGCATTGGTAACATGGTTGGGTGTTTCGTTTTCGTTGTGAAGCTTAAAAACGGAATGAAACAAAGATACGAATTAGTAAATAGCTGTGCGACATTCTTTTAAAATCCTTAATTGACCCTGACACGAATATTTTCTCTACAATAGTTACCACCTATCTCATACATAAGTCTACTAAATATTTCTTGCACGCTCACAGGCGAACTCTATCTTTAAGGCCTTATCAAAAAACAAGGGCAAAAGCTTTTTAATGTGTAAATGTTTACACAGTGTAATCGCCTGAGTATTGATCTTACTTCTTAGTCATTTTAAAAATGGCTTTAACCACTGTTGAGATTATTTCCGATTTTCTTTCGGTTGGCAATAATACAGTATGGTCTGGTATGAATCAAACAAGAAATATCCCATATTTCTTAAGCTAAAATAAACTGGCCATTAATAAAAGTTTACTTCCGGATGTCGCCCATCTTAAGCACAAGGTGACGTCATTGGCAAATATTCAGTTATCAGTCCGAAAAAAGCACTGTAAACGCTCATGAGTCAAGTCCACTTTTATAAGCCTATGTACGTAGATATCGTTTATCAGTTTATATGAAACCAGCAGAGTACGGTACAACCCATTGTCCCATATAGATTGGTATTACCGTCCACCTGATAATAACCATTCTGTGGGATACATGTACATGTGCATAGATCAGAAAATGAGTCAGGTGTAAAATACACAAAAGAACATTGTCGGCCCGCGCCCCAATTTATAAACTCGGTAAAGCTAACACATTAATTTAAGGCGTTGTGATTAGATAACAAACTTGGCAGAGCTTTAAATATGAGTAGCCATGCATTCTTGAAATTTGTAATCTATATTTTTATGTTGGCTTTTCGATTGCGAGAATTTTGTATTGCGTTTAAATTTCGGAATTTACTGTTTTACGATTCACTGGTAGAATAATGTTGCAAGCACTTGTAGTACTACCTTGTTCCACCTGCTAGTATTTTCGTACTGAATGGTAACTTCTCTGCCCATTTAGATCCGTGCCTCGCCCATGTGTCGACTGAGTCCAGTGTTGTAATCTTTGAGACAACACTTATCAGTATAGAGTGATAAGATATGGGACTAGGCAGTTTTTAGTTTTTTTGTGCAAAATTTTCTTTACTTTTATATCTTTAACTTACAAAAAATGTTACACGCTATTAAAAACATCTATATTAAAACACATAAATTGTTATTAACTAATGTTTGTATTTAAAAATTGCGCGTTTATTTCAAGTGCAGCCAATTTTTTTTTTGATTTTAGCCAGTTTTACCACCTTTATAAGAAAAACTGGAATGGATTTAAACCGTGGTAAATTTTAATCGATTACTTAACTATCGTATTTTAAAAACATCGATAGTGATATCAATTTTCTTGGAGCTCTTTTATTTTATTATTTATTATTTTAATTATTTAAAATTTTTATATTAAATTCAAAATATATATATCAAAAGGAGATTAAAGGAGCTTATTGTTTACATTTTTTACACATAAATAAAGTCATTGAATGAAGGTTTTTTTAATTTATTACAAAATTAAACTACTCAAATTGAATTATTATTGAAAAGAAATATCGCAAAATATCGAACAAAAAATCAAAATTACGATATTTATGAAAACAAAAAATCGTGATACAAATATATCATCTTTATAAAAATATCGATATATTGATATTTTTATATATTATCAACAAACCCACCTCTATAATTTAATGATCGAAAAATGCCAAGAATAATCCAAAATTAAGGAAGTTATCAACAATCGCAAGGACGGAACATGTAAGCAAACTCTTGAAGCTTCCATAGAACAATAAAGCCAACTCTCGTGTTGTTTCGACAAGGGGCAAGCACAGAACCGCCCAGCAGGATGCCATATTCGTTGCCTTTATGGAACGGCACCCTATCATTGCCAAAAACTATCTCAAGGGCGACAAGCAAGCGGCGGAGGCAGCCTGGAAGCGATTAGCAAAGGAGCTAAATAACGTAGGTCCTCCTGTCAAGGAGGCCTGCGAGTGGAAACGGGTGTGGAAGGATTGGAAGAGCTGCATCAAAAAGAAGATTACCAATAACCGTCTAGAGGACTCAAATGCCACCGGCAAGGGTTCGCTGTACCAGGACACTCTCACCCCCCTGGAGGATGCGGTGGCCGTGATCAGCGACTTGTACGACATGGCAGATAGTATTGTCGAAACCCGCCCAAAAGCCCGATCAGAAATATCCCACAGTCTTTCTCTGCGCAACATAAAAACAGACCACGACGAAGCCCCGCCGTCGGACAATGGTAAGCTCACAAAATAAAAAAAAAATACCCACTATATTTTGGCGTCCGCAGAAGACTATGATGAGGATGAGGACGAGGAGGAAGAGGAGTGCGGCAACCCTATCAATGTGAGGACTGTAAAGTTAGAGCAGAGTCTTAACTCTACCACTCCTCGCACGAGTCCTAAGAAACGAAAGCTGGATGACGAAGATTCATTGCAAATTGAGCATGAGAGTTCCGTTCCGGTGCTATTGGATATCGCAAAGGAACTGCGCGAATTAAATAGACAAACCCGCTTGAACGCTCAGCGAACTGAAGCTAATACAGAGGCAATATTAGCTCTGGGCACGCAAATCTCAAATATAATGCAACAGCAACTAAAAGAACGAAAGCGCCTCAACGTCATAATGGAGAAATTTGTACTAAAAATGGAATCAACAGAATAAGGGCGCACATAATTTAGTTTTAAAGCTTCATTGGAGCTTTCTCCGTCTTCAAATATATGTACGCAGTTCAAGTCTGGGAATATATTCGATCGTTGGTCTGAAAATTGTAGCTGTCATACGAGAAGATACTTATTTAATATGTGTACATACAGTGGTTCGCAGATTATTTCGTGCAGTCAAGAATTTAAAGTTTAATCTATCACTGCTTCTATACCATAAAAGATATCGAAATAGTTTAAATACAGCATTTTACACCAGATATCCTACATTTAAAATTAATTCAAATTATCTTCCAAAATATTAAAACAAGAAATTAATATTAAAAAAAACAAATTTATGACATGAAGAGTAATATATATTTTTAAAAATATAGGAAAATCCTGAACTATCGCCTGTAAAATTAGACGTAGACGTAGATCACGAAATAGGCAACAAGTGGAGTGTCGATTTAGTGTACTCCTTGTTGCACAATTACATCTTTTATGCTATGGTAGCCTAAAAATAGCCATTTATAAGGTAACAAAAACAGGAACCCTCCTCTACAATTTTCATAGAAGCGCATAATTCGGTCGATTTTCTTTTAGAATGACTTTATCTATACCAACGAGTCCAAGATTTACTAATTATATACAATGGCATGCAAAATGATTGGTCGAGACCCAATACCGAGCTAGAAAACATGCACCTGCAAGCTACTGTCAGGCAAGGCGCTGGTTGTGTCTTTGTTGGGGCCTATATGGCACCCTGTTGAGTGGAAAACCAAATTTTGTTGGCAGGATCATGGAAGCTAATATGTTCCCTTTAAAATAAAATGTAACTTGATGCAACGTGTAACAAACATGTAACGAAAAATTAGTGCACTAAGGAAATTGCTAAAAGTGAAGCTAGAAAGCCCAAAAAAATATAAGTTACTTTGATTAAAAATATTCTAAAAGGTATTCAGAATAAGCAAACAGGCCACACAAAATGTTGTATAACAAATTAATAATAATAAGTTCATTCAAAGTAAGTGAACGAAATAAGTTGCGGCATGAATGAAGATCTTAAATTTTTTTTTGTTAAATTATTCCATTGTTTTTAAAATTAAGAAGATTGTTTTAGTTCAGTATTAATGTTAATACAATAACTTAATATACTGCGTTTACATTTTTTTATTATCTCTAATCGTGCAGCCACTGCGACCACACTGCACGAAATAAGCCATAAATAATTGTAAAATTATCAGCTCACATATAATAATAAGATAAAATGTTTTTTTTAGCCTGACCTCCAGCAGAGAACTGCCTTATAAAATTGATTAATATTTAATCGTTTGAAATGTAACCAAAAGCTAAAGCAAAATATACGCTATTTACCCGATTTGCTTTGAATGTATCATTTTTAGGTCTCCCAAATAAATGTATTACACAGGATAAGTAGAATTCTTATGCATTGGTTTTTCTTGTTTTTGTGTCAAATAACTAGAACAAATTTTATAATTCGATTAAATCTTACCAAAAGTTTACGAATATATTCAAATTACAGTTTAGAATATGTGTATATAATAGACATCGACTAATTTTAATTAATTAATTTTTTTTTTAATTTAGTTGGGCTTAAACAAATCTAATTTTATAATTATGTGTAGTATAATAGCACTTATCCCACCTTGATGTTTTTTTTTGTTTGAGAAGCTTGTTTCCTTTCTCTGTTTTTCAAAATTGTAGAATCCTCATATTTATGTACATCTTATGTGTATGTTTTCACAAATTTAATATAAATTTTACTCTTGTGTCTAGAGACAACGCGGCACGGTTATTTGTGCAACTCCTGAGAACCGATGGTATACGGGATAGAATAAGCTTATCATTGTGGTAATAATGTCGAGTAAAGGCTACGGTCTTTCCGCCCAACACATAAATCATGGCAACTTTTAACTAATCCAGAAATTATAAGATATTTAGCAACGCGTGTATGCGTGTTCGTGTACGTTGACCATCATCATCTCCATCATCGCTTTTGGTCATATTGTGGTAAATCCATTTAAGTTTTTAACTTGTGTTTTATGTACTTGTCCGCAAATTTGATGCCCGCACGCAATAGGACATTTGCTCCCCCTCGACTACCTTTCGACCAACTTGTAGATCCTGTATCCCAGAGTCCAACCATCATTTTATTGCACTTGAAAACTTAATTAGGCCAAAATGCGGTGTGAACGCCTATTGATGTAAGAGAGAATTTTCGCTTGGCCAGCTGTGCGAGATTTTTATTACATGCATCAAATGTAATTTGTTACAAATTTGATGTGTTTCTATCTTCTTGAAAACAGCATAAATAAAAAAGTTCGTCTGGCACAGGGGTTGGTGGGGCTCGAGTTGATGCTACTCGTGCTGATGGTCTGCCAACTGTTTTTTTTTGTTGTATGACTCCATCATTTAAATGCGCTGCAGGTTTTATTATCGGACAACTTTTCATTCTGGACGGCTGTGGTATAACTATAAAATTTTTGGTTGTATTAAAACATGAAGAAACTTTAGATGTATGTATGTGTGTGCAAGCAATTCCCTTCGACGAAATTCTTCAATTACCTTAAACAACATTAAAGGTACAGGAGTAGCTGCCTCGTGCATGGTCATATGTATGGACGTAAACCGCGTGTCAAGGGTCTGTGCGCCTTATGGGAGCATTGAAAAAAACGAGGGGTGGATATTACCTAGACGCAATTAGCTTTTTTTACCATGAACAATTCTATTGTATTGGTACCTATTTGAGATAGATTTTAAACTATCTAGGATTTCCTTGAGTATGCACTCCTTTAATCACAATAAATGAGGGATGTTTAAATGCTAAATTTCTTACTATTTATTTCTCGTTAAAGTTACATTGCACAAAAGCTAGCAGTCTGAAATGTGGTTTTTTATCTTGTGAAATATACTGTGTTTAAACATTTCATTTGTACTTCGCTGCATTCATTCGTTAGGCATTTACAGTAGCCGGTGGAGTAAACACCATAGCCTTAGGTTTTCTCTCAAAGTAGGGTGTTTGCTTCGTTAGCAATTTGAGAATTTGCATCAAAAAATATAAACATTTCGTTTTTTGTGATTGGTGTTGATGTTATCCCCAATCTAGTTTTTTGTCGTCCTGCCGCATTTTTAACAAGTTAAGAGACAAGCATTTTGGCCTCTTGAGGACGGTAGTCAAATTTATTATTTAAATTTCCGCAGCTGATTTGCTTTCCTTTGTTATTATTCAGAGTTACAGCAGCATATTCAGCATTGTTTTAATTCACTTAAAACTACATAAATTTAACTTTACATGCAAGGCGACACCTCACGTGCCCCTGAGTGGGGTCGGCTGCGAGTACGTTTCGTTTCCAATAGATACAACTGTGTCTTCACTTGTGGACGTCCGTGGACGCGAGTGGCTCATTAAAAGCGACAAAAGTGTCGCGAGAGAGACTTAAACTTAGCTTAATTCAATCAAAAGCACAATCCGAGGCTCGACGAATCGTTAGTCGATCGTTCGAGCGGAACAACTACGGTTCATTCCAGCCCCACAGCCCCCAGCACATCGTAATTTTGTATTTAAATAAACTCTACGCAAGATGATCCCTGATTGGTGTGGAAATCGATTAGGTTTACTGCTGGCTTTATTATTGGCTCTATGCCAATTAATTTGTGCGAAGTTGCGTAAGTGTCGGCAAGCTAAGAATAGGTTATATTCATCTTTTCGATTCCCATAAACGGCAATGAAAATAAAGACAAAGAAAAGTGATTTCAAAATAATTTTGTATAGCATCTACAATAAAGCCCTGTGCTCGGGATGATCCTCAATTGGAGCGCTGCATCATCAATGCTGTATATAATTTAAGGCCACTACTAGTCCATGGTAATCTTGGAGATGGCTATACAACGCCTCCCCTGGAGCCCTTGGCCCTCGATAACATCGAACTAGGTCGAAGTAGCCAGTTTCAAGCTGTGTTTACGGATCTCGAGGCGACCGGAGGGAGTAACTTTATCATTGATCGCCTTATGTAAATATATGAATATTGGAAAATATTGCTGTCAATAATTTACGATCTTACGAAGAGCGAAACCGTTGGAAATATCGTATGATCTTTGGATTACACTTCCACGCATCGACTTTAGGGGACGGTATACGATGCATCTCAATTTGCTCCTTCTTGACATAAAGGGAAGGGGAAATATGCAGGGGTATTGCGGTATGTTTCTTCCTTATATAAACAAAACACACTGACTAAACTTATATTCCAAACTAGAAAATGCAAAAGCATCCGTGAAAATGCGAGGCACTCGCTATCTGCGAAATGGCCAAGACTATGTGAAGTTCACCAAGATGACCATGCGGATCGAATTTAAGGACTTCAAATTGAATTTAGAAAACTTGTTCAATGGCGATCGGTTTTTGGGAGATGTCGGCAATGCCCTTATCAATAACAATCAGGACTTGTATCTGAATGAGATATTGCCTGGCCTCGAGCATGGTCTTTCCAAGAAGTTTTTAGATGTGGCTAATGAAATCCTAGCCACTGCTACTTTCGATGAAATGTTTCCGCCCGAAAGGACCCTGGTCAATCCCATTACTTTTCCTTCGCGGTTACCGTCGACGGGACTCGGTCCGGCTATTTTTGAACCGCCGTTCGCCTCAAAAAATCCGGAAGGTGAAATTTTTGGACATTTACCACCAAGAAAGTACCACACTACGTAGCGTTTGTAATTTTAAAGAGATAAGTATAGAGATATTAAAGTGTTAAAATACTTATTCAGTTATGGAAAAGGTTTAAATTATCGCCCCTAAATTATCATATTTGACCAGATAATGAAAACAAAAACCTTCAGTTCCAGTTTCTTACCACACGATAATTTTCCTTAGAGCTCTTATGCCTTACTCCATTTTCCTGTCTGCTGCGGAGGAGCTGGATAAAACTTTTTAAGCCGCCACCAAGCCTGGCCTGCTTTTGCATATTAGGCCTAAACTTTTTAAAATGTGTTGTCACCGCCTAACGGCACCGGGGGGACAGTTTAAAAGGCGCATATACATACACTTTTTCCCAGCATTACACCTGTTCAATGGGTCAGGGCCCGCAGTGCTCTTTCTTTCTGGCCTCCTCTGGCTTGTGATTAATCACCGGCAGCGACAAAGATGAATTTACAGAGATTTTTTTCCGTAAAAGTTTTTATTTTCGCTGCACGGGAGTGGGCAGTTAATTGCGTTGGATGGACTTGGCCGGCAAAAAAAGTGTTGCCTCCCTAGTGAAATTCAGTTGGCTCTAATTAAATTCATGCGACGCAGCTGTCACAGGCAAGAAAAAAGCATTATCGACTTTTAGGCGCTTAATATTTCAAATGAAAATGTTTTTGATGTAAACAGAGGGAAGTCAAAGGAAAACCTTGGCAACATCTTCAACTTCCGTACTGGCCAATGCCTTGCAAAGTGTCGCCAGCATTAATTTCATTTATTAATTTTTAACTACGCCCGCGCACCGAAATAAAAGGAACTTGATAAATGGAGAGCTAGCAGGAGGAGGTGGCGGTAGGTAGAGGGTGCACCGGGAGGTGGTTTGAAATCTTTTTCTTTTCTTTCATTGTGCGCGTCCCCATTTTTTGTTGCTTCCTTTTACCATCGCTTTTCTTTTCCGACCTTTTTTTTTTGTTAATTTTTTTTAATTCTTTGCTTTTCACTTGAAAGCGCTCGAAACGTGGAGATGCGCCGAGGCCCGCTAATGTCCTTTCTTTTATCATTAAGTAGAAAACGTGGGTGTCCTTTTTGGGTTTGGTGGGTGGGTGGTTCGTATTGGGCGTGGCAAGTCCATCTTGTTAACGGAGTTGGGGAGCGATGGGGATACGCAGGTATTTTAGCAGCCATTAGAGAAAACCTCATTCTGTCGGCTTAAAGTTCCAAAGTAGCAATTTTTTAACAGTGAAAGGACGAAAAAGCTAATGTATATGACAAGTAAATAGAATTTTAATAATTAATAAACAATATATACTGAGCGCATGCTTACCAAAAATATCCCAGGACGTAACATGGTACATGGAACTTAATTTTTCCCTTAAAATTACAACAATTGGATTTTGCTTTGCACAATAATACAGATTCGTAAAGACATGGCTATATCTGACTAACGGTAGCTCTGCTCTAGCAATCTGTTCGCAGTCGCAGGTGCAGACTAACTTGGCGTTGGGATAGAGGTCTACGCTCTTCGAATGAGGCATAATGTCGGTAATGATGAACGAAGTCAAGTCTAACTTTGTCATTGAATCTACGATGAGGCTTATCGCCAGCTGCTTTGTACTCTTGAAATAACTCCCGCATTATTTCGTTCGGATACTTAAGATAGTTCCGTGGAATTGGATATGGAGTCACGCTGTTATTGCATCGTATTGTGGGTTCATCGTGCACCACTGACACCTTTGCATTGTCGTTCTCCCACATCCCTTTCTGGATTTGGCCGGTGTGCATATGATAGAACACACCCTCACCGTTTTTATATCCACGTGCGAAGTGTCCTTCATAGCGGTTGCCATTAGCTAGTTTTTCAATCATACTGTAAGGGAGATTTCGATTAAATTAGTTTGCTTACTACGAATCATAGAACATGACCCCCAGGCCGTGTCGGAAATCAGTCTCCCACTCGCCCGCATAGATCCTCCCATCTTTGACCCCCTGAATGCCAAGTCCATGTCGTCGGTTTCTTAACCATTGGCCGAAGTAGACGCACCCATTCGGATAGAATTGCTTGCCCTCGCCGCACTTCATGTCGTCGCACCATCT
>VNJV01005476.1:0-29023 GCA_008042635.1 Drosophila nikananu | reverse complement strand
TTTAATGGAGAACATTTCTGCATTTAAAACTCAATTTCTATTTTTTGATAATTTTTTGACAATTTTTTTCTTGAAAAAATGGGTACATTTTTTGTTGGCTCTAAAATCGCGACCTCCTTCAGTGGTTTTTTGATCGTAACTTTGCCTAAACTCAACGGATTTCGAAGTGGTTTGTTTTTTTCTTCTTAGTTTTTAACGGAGAACATTTCTGCATTCAAAGCTCGATTTCTAATTTTTGGCCAATTTTTAACAATTTTGACGATGTAACCCCTTTCATTTCTTAAAAAAAATTGGTACATTTTTGGCTCAAAAACCGCGAACTCCTTCAGTGCTTTTTTGATCGTAACTTTGCCTAAACTCAACGGATTTCGAAGTGGTTTGTTTTTTTCTTCTTAGTTTTTAATGGAGAACATTTCTGCATTTAAAACTCAATTTCTATTTTTTGATAATTTTTTGACAATTTTTTTCTTGAAAAAATGGGTACATTTTTTGTTGGCTCTAAAATCGCGACCTCCTTCAGTGGTTTTTTGATCGTAACTTTGCCTAAACTCAACGGATTTCGGAGTGGTTTAGTTTTTTCTTCTTAGTTTTTAATGGAGAACATTTCTGCATTTAAAACTCAATTTCTATTTTTTGATAAATTTTTGACAATTTTTTTCTTAAAAAAAATGGGTAGATTGTTGCCTCTGAAATCGCGAACTCTTTCAGTGGTTTTTTGATCGTAACTTTGCCTAAACTCAACGGATTTTGGAGTGGTTTGGCTTTTTCTTCTTAGTTTTTAATGGAGAACATTTCTGCATTTAAAACTCAATTTCTATTTTTTGATAAATTTTTGACAATTTTTTTTTCTTAAAAAAAATGGGTAGTTTGTTGGCTCTAAAATCGCGACCTCCTTCAGTGGTTTTTTGATCGTAACTTTGCTTAAACCGAAGTTAGCTTCCTTTCTTGTTAAGGAATTGTTTTTCTGCAGAACTATACAATTTCATTTTAAAAATATCACCTCCACAGTTCCTTGTTCTACTTTTTGAATACAATATATCAGAAAAATATTCAAATTCCAAGCATAGCCACAAGTGAAGCAATTTCGATTGTGAATTTCATTCGCTGTGGGAAATAGAAATTGATTTTTGGAAACACTTTCGTTTCCTTCCGTTCGTCGCATTCAAATTAGCTTCACCTTTGTGTGTTTTCAATTATTTCAAGTGGCCAGGAGAGTGGTAGGAAATCGACACAATTGATTTAATTTTACTGTCGCCATCGTCGTCGTCGCCGTGAGGTGATTGCTCTGCTTTGTGCCCCGATTTTGGCCATAACTTTCTACCTCACCTCACCGAGCGTTCTCCTATTTCGTTCCGTTTTCGTATCGTGTCTCCTCCGCAGTCTTGTTTTATGCTCTGCTGCATGTAATTTTACACCAAGCGCCATCAAACGGCAATTTTTACGTTTATCTCAAATGACATTTATGTTTCCCAATGGTTACATTTTATATCAAATTGAAATTGCACAAACAAGCAAATTTTTGGGCGGTCGCCAGGCGGCGTCGTCTTGCTCCCAGGATGTCCCCCGCTCGGTCTTTGGGATTTTTGTTGTTTCTCTGGGCTTCTGTAAAGGACAGAGTCTGGCGATGGCAAAGTGAATTTTTAATGGCATTTTGATAAGTGTCTAGGCCAGTCTCTCTCTCTCTGTCTTCCTGTGTGTTTGCCGAGACTGAGAACTGTGCAAAAATGTTGATTAAAATTTTCGAAGAGCCCCGAGTAGTACCTGGCAATAATTGAAGTTGCAACATAGTCGTTTGTTTACCTTTGGCTGGAGTCAAATGCACACACCACTTTTGGCAATGAATGCTAAATTTAAATTGCTATTTCTAAAGGGAATATATTTATCTATTTTAAAGGAGTAAGTTAATCACAGCCCTTCCAGAGGGAGACATTGAAAGGTGAGTCGAAAGATAAAAAACCCGCATGATATGCGCTCATTCATTAAATACAAATATTTCTAAAGCCCCTCAAATTTAATTAAGACTCTATAATGAATTGTAATCAATCACTGTAACTGATATAATAACGTGATATTTTATCGTTTGCCATTTGTTTGCTTTGTCAGCACGAACGTAATAATAAAAGTGCACTCAACGGACATACACTGACCATAAAACACCATCACAGATTTCTTTGCCACCGGAAATCGGTTTTTTTTATTCGAATAGAATAGAATAGAATGCAAATAACATTCTAACGGCCAACATAAAAAAATCCAACCAAAATTGAAAGCGTATTTCATTCGTTTTTAAATGGAATTACTATATATTCAAATAGATATGAGCACTCGGCATGTAGTATCCCTCCGGCACATCCATATATCATCTGGCATATTTGTGCGCTCGCAAATAAATATAACCTAAGGCTGAGTTCGGTCAACAGTGCCGCAAATGCAAACAATGTCACTTGAAAATGTCACACAAATCAACTGGGCTCCGCCCCCTTTTTTTTTGAGGAGGTGGACTGGGAGGCGGAGGGTGTTGCTGCCATCGATCAAAGCGCATTCGTTGCGGGCTCTTTCCCCGGCCACCCAGAAAAGCATTTGGCGGCGATGGCAAAAATATCATTCAATTGTCAGCACTATAAATGTGTGATCATAAATCATGCAGACACACGCGCCCCCCGAATAGCGGGGAGGTGGGTGGGTGGCAGGAAAATAACTAAAAATAATACAAAACAAAAAGAAAACCAGGAGAGGGGAAGAATATACACTCGTAAGTGGAAAGGTGAAAGCGAAAGAAAGCGGCAGTCAAGAGCCATAGAAAGCAAGAAAGACAAGAAAAAATTTCAAAGTTTCCGTTAAAGTAAACACCAAACCTAAAGTTTAATTTATTAACATTATTTATAAATAGCAAATTATTTAAAATAAAATTTAAAAATATATTCCTTACATGTACATTACCTATCATATGTAGTCTTATTTTCTTATTTTATTTGCCAGGTTTACAGTGTACCTTTGGCAAAAAGGGCTAAGGCCACAACATGGCACAAGCGAAGGAGATGCCTTTGGTCCTGTGGTCCTTGGGTCTCTCTCCGAGTCCTTGGCGCCATAGTAGGCGACGCCAGGACCCAGTCACACAGACGCACGCATGCCTGCATGCATGTATGGGTGCGCGGTGAGTTAATAATTTATATATTTATGCCGCTGAAGCGTAAAACGAAGTTGAAAAACCAAAGCCAAAACCAACAAAGGAATAATACAATAAAAAATACACATAATAAAAGAGCTGCGAATGGCGGGAGGCAACGGAAGGCAGGCAACCGGAAGGAGCATAAGGACAATACCTCATAAGCCACAAGCCCGCCTACCTTCCCGTTTCCGTTTGTGGAAAGGCATAATCATAAGAAATTGGCGACAGAAACCGAATCGAGTTTCCCTCGTTTTATCCCGCACCTGAGGAGCTGAGAAGGTTTCGCAGGAATATTCCAGACTTTAACATTACCGGAGGCTTAAGGGGGGAGTTAATACCAACGGATAAGGGAATTTTCTAAGGAACTAAAATATGTTTGCAAATATTTAGGGATCACTTTAGATTTTAATTTAAAATCCTTCAAAACATAGACAAAGAGAATATAGCATTAAAAGAGAGTTTATATATAACTGTATATTTAATTTAAATACTACTTTAAATAATACTTTACTTTAATATAATGAAGAAGAAATTAAAGAATTTTCAAAAAAGGTATTATTCTTGAACTTAAAAAATAACCATAATTAAATCATATTTCTTTAATGAAAACCCCGTTTAAAAACGAACTTTTAAGTCCCTATTTACAGGCGAATTTTCGCTAGCTTCTCAAAATTAGTTCCCTTTTTAATGCCAGTAATTTATCGTGGTAAAGAAAAATACCTATCCACCGCCACGAATTACTCAGGTTAAATCCACCGCACCGCAATTT
Organism: Drosophila nikananu; assembly: GCA_008042635.1. NCBI lineage: Eukaryota > Metazoa > Arthropoda > Insecta > Diptera > Drosophilidae > Drosophila > Drosophila nikananu. Next base: position 25,085 of record VNJV01005476.1, on the reverse strand, counting down.
GTATTCTTCCACTTACTGACTGACTTTTCCACATCGCGTGCTCCTCTTTTTGTGTGGCATTGGGCAGCTCTGGGAATGAAAATGCAGCAGCGTGTGAAGCTCTCCAACTCGAATCCAATGCATAATTAATGTTGACACACACACACACCCACTCGAAAAAGAAGAGAATGCAACGCCAAGGCTAATTTGGCGTAGGCGCATAAATCACCTTGAAGGACACCCTGCCGAGGACTCGACAGCGAGATGGCCAACTGGCTATTGTTTTTTAAGCAACTTTCTAATTGCCACTTTAGCCCGGCAACATGGGTGAGACAAGGCCTGCCTCTGCTTAGCTGCTCATTCATTAAATACAAACTGCCGGCAGGCTGGGAAGGAGCAGCAGTCCTTACCCCCTTAACGGCAAACAATGAAAACAAACGGCATGGCGAAACACAAGAAGAACATCCGCCTCGACAGGAGGGGGTTGCAAAATGTGCAGAATTTGCAGAAAGACGTAATGTAGCCAGCAGCGGAAACGGAGATACCCTCACAGAGCTGAGCCGAGCCCACAGGGATAATGGCTGTGATTAGATTTTTGTCAACAACATTTTGATCAAAATTATAATAATCCAAACTCGTTATGCAGGCGGGCGGATATGGTTCTTAGAGCCGGAAATGACCGAGTCCCCCGAGTGGGGAAAATGTGCGCAAAGTGCGAGAACACACACACACACACTTAAAATTTTCTCAAGTATACCTAACGGACATCATTTCGTGTTACTCATTACGTATGTAGAGGCATCTCACACATGTGCAGCTAACACATCTATTGTTTGCCGCTGCCGCTGTCTGCCCCTCGGGGCACTTGCCTCGTCCTTCCGCTGACAGGACGGACAGCAGCGACGCGTTGTCGTTGTCGCTGTCGCTGTCCTTCCTGTGCAGGCTGCAGGCTACGTGGCAACATAAGGGAGCAGCAACAACAATTGCAACTAAATAGCCCACTGACGCTGCTCATTGTTGCTTCTGTTTGTCTTTTCGGCCCAAGTTGCCAAAGTTGAGCGTGAACATTTTATTAAAATATATACACACATACATAAATATATATATATATATGTATACATACTGTGTACATATTTGGGAGAAGGGTGAGAAGGTTGAGATTTTTCATTTCGAAAATGCTTCAAACTAGCAAAATGTTCACTCTTTGCTTGCTCCTTGCCAGGTCCAAGGGCAGCTTTATCATATTTCATGAGATGAGAGTGAGGCTGGGCCGGTGGGCGGTGGGCGGTGACCTGGACCCAGGCCAGCCCAAAAGCTGAAGCACTTTCACTCTTACGCAAAAAGTTCAAGGACTTTTTAGCATTTATAAAGCAATTAAAATTTAAATGAACAATTTTCGGGCGCTTCTCGGCGGGGCCTCCGAAAAACAAATTGTGACATGAAAAGTCGTAAAATATTTATGAATCCATGCAAAGAGAACACAGTTAAATAATTGTTGGGGATTTTATGCAAGGCTAAAGGTCGCTCCGCACTTTATTATCCTTGCCTGTGTCCTTTTGAAAGCAATTAGCTTAATTGGCGCGAATCCCTACTCGACGCTGATAAGTAGGCAATAGTTTTTTTTTCAGCCACCTGATGCTGCGTCCGCCATTTTTGACAAGCTGGTTGCTCGATTTCTCCATTTCCGGTTGCTCTGAAGAACAGGCAGCAACAAGTGGAGAGAAAGGATTAAATGAGGCTTTTTGAGTCAGATAATTGGAAATCGAAAGGTATTTAATTTAAATAAATATAGTCTGAAAATATAAGCTCTTATTATGATTTTTGGTTAAGGCAAATAATAATTATTTTGGCATTTAAATCAGTCTAAACAGCCTTAAATATTTAATTATTATGTTGTTTGCCAAAGCAGTTAACTTACAAAGGCTCTTTCAAAATTAATTTTGTTTTAAGAAAATCATTGCTTTTAAGCTCTATTTATGAAAAGTGTATACATTTTTCCTATTTTTCCATTCCCGTTGGAAACAAGCTTTAACCAAAAAAAGCCCATTGTAAATGGTAATTTATCTTTCTTATAACTGGATTATGCAACCTGGAACCATGAAATGCTTGTTGTGGGACATCGTTTGTATTGATTCCCGGCATTAGCTATCCGCTATCCGCTTTCAAAATGGCCGACGGGAACGTGGGCGTACCATTATAAAGTTTGTAGCAGCATTTCGTTTTTAGCACATTTCAATTATGATGAGGGTCATCCGGTTTGGCATACTCCGGTTTGTTTCCAAACTTGTTTCGGATCGAAGGCATTACTTTTACAGCTGCCGCTGCTGGGGTCATAAATTACACTTGGCCCGGAGAAATGCGGACGGGGCATGCAACAAGCTTACGGAGGAGGTATAGTCCTTTAGCCCCGGATTGTTTACTTGCAGCACGCGAGCATTAAAGTTAAATTGAAAATAAATATGGCCTCGCAGCTTTTGCCAGTGCGGCAGTGGCGGCGATCGAAATGTCAATATAAGCCACCACGAGCACTAAGTGCACGGTTGAATTATGTGCACTGGGGTTTTAGTATTTAACACACATATGTATAAGCAAATAAATTAATTAAGATTTTACTTCATATTGATATGGGGCTTTCATTTGAAATAAGTTTTATAATTTGATTGCGGTTATTCTTTAGGTAACTTCATTCTTTAGTGCTTTTAGAAATAAATTACAATTTATTTTAAAGAGTTCGTATCCCACAAAGCGAATTAAATGGATTTAAAATTTAAATATAATTTTAAAACAGAAATTCCACTACATCAACAGTGAATCCAGCCAATAAATAGTATCTCTATATAAGTTATTATTATTTGTCCAATTTTATGAGAAGAAAAATATACAAATTCCTGAACTCATCGACCCCATTTCTCCTATTATCATAAACTCGGGCATCTTACTTTTTTAATACCGCCATCGACCTTCAAAGGTAACAACATATATTTTTCCAAGTGGTTGACTTTCGGAGCAGCTGCAAGGAATGAAGCTTGCCAGCTTGGATCGGGACTTAAAACAAAACAAAAAGGACACCCTCGAATCCAACTATAAAGTCTGCGCTTTATGCGCTCGAAACCTGTTGTCTCGTTAACTGTGACAACTTCGGCATTCGGGCGGAACAAAAACAACATCAACTGCTACAACAATTATGGCCGCTTGTCGACATTTAGACTTAATTTAAATGCAGGAGGCTAAAAACAAAAGGGAAGCCAGACGAAACCAAACGAAACGAAATGAAATGAGCAAGGGAAAAAAAGGTAACAAAGGCGGCTCGACGTAACGTAGCGTAACGTAATGGCTGACAACAGCAACTGCAACAAGAACAACAACGGCGACAGCACGAAATGTATATAATTTATGTGAATTTTATTTGTTGTTGCTACTGCTGCTGCTACACAACACACGCACAACACACACCCTGGCGCAAAAGTTGCTCATTTCAGCGTTTAAGTTCGGGACAAGGGCATGAGCTACATCCAATTGAGTTTCAGTTAGCCCGGGATAAAAACGCACACACAAAAATTGTTTTCGCATATACAGAGAAGTACACAGTAAAAAAAAAAATACACTTCTTAAACAAGAAAAATGATTATAAAAAGAGAAAACTTTTTAAGAAATTACAGGACTACCTTTGCACCGCTTAATCAAACCATGGCGCCCGAGCAGGGATTAATAATATTTAAAAAAATGTGTTTAATTTATTTAACATTAATAATCTTAATATTTCAGCAAGCAGACCTGAACTCAGAGCAATTGTTCTACATAATTCCTGGCCACGCTAAGCTAAGTATCTCTACAAATCTTTATCATAACATGGCGCCCGACCAGGGAATCTTACGGTTTCAAAAAACTCTTTTAATAACTTATATATTATAAATATATATATAAATTAAAAGAACGAATTGCTGTTAAGATATTAATATATCAAATTTATTCTAATCTTTGCCGATCATTTTTCCCAGTGCTTCAAAACACAGATACAGGAACATGCTGGCACACACATTCTCCCACACCGCATACCGCTTAACCCAATTCGCCGTCGAGGAAAAAAAAACACAAAAAAAAACTCAAACTGAAAGCTAAAATCGCAAGTGTCTTAGGCAGTTGTTGTTCTTGTTCGGATGTTGCCTGATGTGGAATGAGGCTGTGGGGGGTATTTCGGGGAATGGGGTTTCAAGGGGTCGGCTTGGGGCTCAGGGGGTGGCCACAGAGGCAGAGGTTAGCCTGCGTTTGGCAGCATTCGCCAAGAAATGATTTTCAAATTCTGCGCCCGACCAGCGAAATAGAGGGTTGCTAAAGAAAATTAGCTTCCACTAAAGTGTGGAGAGCCTGAAGTCCAAGTTGTAAGCCTAATTGCAATTTACTTAATTTGCCAAATCAGTCAAACTTTCCGAACTCTAACTCTCTGAAGTCAAATTTTCGTTTCTCATCATAATTAAGTGACAAGCACGTTTATGAAATTCATTTCAGGAACTTTGAGACTTTCATAAATAATTTAATTTAATAAATAATAAATTATATAAATGACTATAATATGCATAATAATTCAAGTTAAAGTTAAAGATTAATTAATATTTCTAGCACTCCTTTAAAATCTATTCTGTATTTCCCTTCATGAATTAATTTCGTTTATTTTTCGTTACATTTCCCCATATCCCTTGCTCTCCTCTCACTTTTCAAGTCGCCAAACGATACCCATCAATCAACCCTCGTTGCAAAATAAGCTAGGCAAATCCTACAAACTAAGCTGAAGTATGTAAGCGTCTGCTGTAGATGTTTTGGCTTGTTTACTTGCCATTTCTTGAGTGAAATCAAAGTTGTTTAGTCGACTCCTCCTCTTCCTCTCTATCCACGTCCATGATTAACTTTCCTCCGGCCTGGCAGAAATGTGTGTCAAGTTTAAAGCCTCGGGAACGGAACAAGACGATAACGATAACGACGCGATAACATTAAAGGGTTTTCTTTTCTTTTCCTTTTCCTTTTTTTTTTTTGTTCACGACAAGGCTCATTGGTAACGATAGTTTTATGTGAAGGAATTTTCTCACTGATTTGGCAAGCGAACTCGTGCGTGCGTTAAATTGATTCTTGCTTAGGGAAGAGGAAAACCCACTGCCCAAACCTATAACCGAAACGGAAACCGAGGCCAAAACCAAGAGCCATTTCTTAGCCCAGCTGAGCTCCGTTTGTCCAGGGCTCGCCACTTCCCGTTTATGACACGAAACGAGGCGAACTTAAAGCTCGTTCCGATAGTGTATGACAAGGATACACACATGTGGCGGGTTCCCCCTTGTACTTTACAGCAGATCATCCCTTTTGTCACAGTTCCGTTTGCCGTTTCTCATGGGCGGCAGCCCGAGCCTTTTGTCCCAATGTCTCGAGTTGGGCAAGGACCGACCCATTGTGCTGTCCCGTGAATATGAATCCTCCGCTCCGTCTGGCCCCCACATCTCCTGTTTATAATCAACTAAAAGCCAAATAATCAGAAAGTCAACACAATGCCCCGAAAAGAAACCACTGGCAGAGAGGGTTTAAATACATTGTTTGCGATTCGAGGAAACCGTGAGAGTTTCTTGAAACGCATCCATGATTGGGTTTTCTGGGAACCGTCTCTTCAGATATTTCCTGGAGTTCGAAAAGCTTGTTTAAGATCTTGGGTTCACGATTATTCAATTATAACTTTTATTTTTGATTCAATCATGTCGGAAATTGAGGAGCGCTTATTATGCTTTGAACTTTTAATTTTAATGAATAAAAATTTATAATGCTTTAAATTCAGTCCCCTCCCCTTAACGATTTAAATATAATTCTTAAAGTCTTTAGCAGAATATCTCATTAGTAAAGACATATTCTTTATTAGTTTAAATGTCTTGAATAAACTGTTCTTTTCACAACTTTCAAGTCCAGCCAGACTATTCAGACTATTCATTATAGTTAATCATCAATAAAATTGTGAAGAGAAATCTTATAAAAACTGTAGCTGCTTTTATCATCACCTATCCCCCAGTAGAAGAAACGATTATCTGTGGACTGACAAGTCCATGAAACTTGTCGCTTGTCACTTCGCAGGCGTTGGCCATAAAAATCAATGAGCGCTTTTTGCCCCCAAATAGTTGGCAGCTGACAACGGAGCAGCAACAGCGACAACAGCAAAAAAAAAAAGAATAAATATACATATATAAAAGTATATATATAAAAATAAATAAAACGGTGGCAAGATGTGACGAATTTTTAAAGCTTTCTTTAGCGACCTTAGTGCCCTGTCTTTTTAGGCCATGTGTGTATATCTCTCCGAGCATATGTGTGTGCGTGCTTATGTGTTTTGTAGTAAACTTATAAAAATATCTAAATACAATAAGGCAGCGGGCGGTGTGGGGGCGTGGCACGGCAGGCTTTCCACTCACACACACACACAACATGTTGCCTACTTTTTGACATTTTCAACATGTGTCCAACGCCCGCTGCCTCTGTCGTTCTCTCTTTGAGTCTTTTTTAATACCCAGTAATAGTAATAGAAGGGTATATTTACTATATGTTAATTAAGAAAGTTAATAAACTTTGCTTAAGGTATCGATTTTCATATAGAATTCGAATTCTTAACTTAACTTAACTTTTCTAAACGGTTAATATCGCAACACTAAACAATATAATTTGCAGTAGGTAAAAAGTAACTTGATTGTATTTAAAGTTGAGCATTTTAAATTAAGAAGGTTTTAAAACCATAAGACACATATTTGTTATAGTGGAAACCTTATAGAACCTTAATTAGCTTAGCTTCGTGTTTACCAACAGTAAAGGATTTTTCTTCTTTTAACTTTAAGTAATATGAATGATCTCATATTCAATTTGTACACTTTACATGTACCAGTCCTAGAAATCATTGTAAAAAAGCTCTACAAATTTCTATAAAATTAAAAAAGGAAATTTCTAAAATTTTTCAAAGGTATTTCTTGTTCTATACACTGTACAAATTGCGTTTTCTTCTTTGTTTGTTGCTTTTTAGCGTTGACGTTTGCGTTGATTTTTGACAGCTGCCTTCACACACAGACGCAGGCAACACACACACTTACACAGCCTCACACAAACACATGCATATGAAAACAATAACAAAAACTTGTTACCAAAGTTAAGGCAGATTGCTCCTGCCTCATTCCTTCCGGTTTCCCTTTGAGCCGTCTCCGTCTCCTCTCTGCCTCGGTTATTGTTAGACTTTGTGCGTTAGATATGTGAACACTTTTTACCCATATCTCTAAGGTTTATGTCAAGGTTCCCCTTTTTTATTACTTTCATATATGTCCACGGGACGGAGGACATGTGGCGGGGATTCCTTTTACAGCCCGTACTTGTGACATTTTATTTTTTTTTGTCGCATCCACATCCATCCTCTCTCACCGGGCGCCCCCCTCAAATTGCAGTTTAAAGTTGACAGCGAAGGGATATGAGCACTTACCTGTAAGTAAAAGAAAGGTAAAACGAAAGCTGATTAAATACAGGGCCACGTGAACTCCACTCTTTCTTCCTCTCTTGAGTGTGCACAGGAATGGCAGTGGGTATAAGCATGAGTATTGGGATATGGGTATGGGTATGGGTATGGGTATGAGTTCGGGTAATACAGTTAACATTTATGGGGCAATATCGCAGTGTGAATGGGCGAATGGAACGGCAGATAAAGAGACAGACGGACAGAAGGACAGCCAGATGGTTCACTTCCCAAATGGTAAATGCTCGATTATCGGGGAGTGTTCTGGAATCGGACACGGAGTCCGGACTCCGGAGTATCTGCATCTCAGCTTCCAATTGTGTGGAAAATAGTGTGCACTATGAATGCTCATGTATATGTATGAGCATATACATATATCTGTGTTAGCTCACTCGATTTTCCCCGGAATTGTTTAATCGAATAGAATTGGATTCCACCAAAATATGCAAACTATTTTTGCAGAGCAGAGCACTTGAAACTATGCTGGGATGTGGAATCGTTTCAATTTAATTATGCTTCAGTAAAATTAAATAAATTGGAAATCACATTTCTTACACTTTCATTTTGTTTGGAAATTCTTAAAGATAATTCAGCAATCAATAAATTGAGTTTAGCGAACATTATTTATAAGAGGTAACCCACAGAGTTCTTTACATTTAATAATAGTAAACCATAACTAGCAGTTTCGAAGCCAGCCAGGACTTCAAGGTTTCCATTATCCCTCAAAGCTCACCCAAATTCTTGGCAATCGAAAAATTGTCACACTTGGACTATCACATTACTCAAAATGCCAAATAACATTTGTCAACTAGGCAAGTTTCGAGCAACAAGCCCCTGGAGAAGAGGCTTTTGAGTCTATCGAGCCTTTTGAGACTTTCAATCCTTTCGAGCCTTACTTGACCTCCCTTCAGCCCGCCCTGGCAATCAATTAAATGGTACATATATATTTTAAGCCTGGTCAACAGTGGAATTAAATTATATTCGATTTTCAGGGCAATCAAGGCACAATATGCAAATAGAGTGCAAAATATTCTCGGTGCCGTGTCAGTTAAATGCATTTCACAATTGCTTTCTCTCTGTTTGTGCTGGCAAATTGGAAATACAAAAGCCACAGAGGCATAGATTCGGATATGGGTGTCCATATATATATACATATGTACATAGAGGGACCCGTAGAAAATCGAGCATGGGAAAACATTTAACGCTTGACTTAAATGCCGAATGCTGAGGCCAAAACGAAATACAATAAAATGCGAAAATTCGGCGCTTTCAAACGGCAATACAACAAGTCAAATATTGATACGGGATGGGATGGCAGGGAGGAGGCGTGGCACTACGCACACACACACACACTCACACACACACGTCCCAGCGAGGGGCGAAAAAGCGAAGAGAAAACTCTGTCGGGGAAAAAAGAACAGAGAGAAAAGTGCACGCGCCGAACAAAACAAACAATTTGCCCAAAAAACTTGGCAAAAGCAATTGCAATCGCAAGACGGATGGAGATCAAGGGCGGGGACGGAGGAGCAGGGATTGAGTGGTGCATGGCACCACAACAAAGTTGTTGACAATGGCAAACACGTTAACCAAAAAACTTTTGGCACAAAGATAAACGCAAATAAATTTGGCAACTTGTTCCTCCTCGCTTGCCTTGCTGCGGGAAAGTTCGTCCGAAAGGGAAAACAAGCAGCCATGGAAATGCATTACAAAGTGCAAGAAGATCCCAACCAACGCCCGCATCCTAATCCGATGGCTCACGAAAATCTAAGCCCGCATTCAAATCACATAAATATTGTAAATTCCTTGGACTTTGTGCTGCTCCTCTCGGCCATAAATGGCCAGGAAAAACCACAAATTGACATGCATTGAGCAGGCAAAAAAGGGGATCTCCCACAAGTCAAACCAGCAGAATCCTTAAAAAAAACACACAACTCTCCTTCTCTGTGTGTGTGTAACTTGTATCTTTCAATCTCTGTTGCCGTATCTGGCTGTCGCCGCCACAGCAGCTGGATGTGCGGCAATGTATCTTGCGAGTTGAGCAGAGATTTGCGACGCATGACACTCATAAGTAAAACGCCGTTGGCGTGGAACTACGACTACGTGAAATGGAGCCCGGACAGCAGGAGCAGCACCAGCAGCAGCAGCAGGAGCTGGATCCGGAGCAGGACCAATGAGAAATCAAACCGAGTGTCTCCCCGAGCTTATAGCCGGACAATATCCGTAAAAGAACAGTACAGCATTGAGCAGCTGCACGGAAATGTGCACTGCGCGGAAAAAGAGATAATAATATTTCCTTTTTCAGTTATTATGTTATAAATAATATATACAAAAAATAATATTCAACTCTTGAATGTGTCACAACATAAATTATCAAATGGAGGCCTGTTAACTATTTCAATATTTAATGATTTCCCTTGATTATCGTTTAACATTTTAAAGTCTTGAATGCCTGGCAAACGTTTTGTTTTAAATTGAAAAACTGCCTTTAATTAAATAATCATTTGAAGGAAAATTAACAAAGGTATTCCCTGGCTATTTTTTGTTGGCATTAATAAGCCATAAACGTTTACTCATTTTCTTTTTTATTTTTCACATTTCTGTTGATAGAAAAAAAAAGCATTTCACGCTTAAGTACCTAATTATGGAAATTTGGTTCTTTTTATAAATAAACAACAGCTCTCCTATGGTTATGCAGTAATTTAACCATTTAAAATGAGATCTCTTTTTTTGTATTTTTCGGTGAATTTTTTCAGTGTCCCGAAGCATAAATCGTTGTGCGACTGCCGGTGACCATGTTCGTATCTGTAGCTTTTTTTTAAGACGGAAGCTGCCGCAACCGCTTCTGTAACATCTAACAAGTTGTCGATGGATTTTTGGCCAAGACATGGCAACAACTAAGTATGGCAGAGCACAACGTAAAGCAATCCCAGCGAGGGTTGCTGGAATAGTGCCAAGAAACAGGAATTAAGAAATGTAACTGGTTCCTAACACCAACAATTTGTAAGTACTAAGAACTTTAATACCGTTTTAGTTTAGTAACAAAAGCTATTCATTATCTATAAACATTTTGATTTTAACTTAATATCTTAGCTAAGTAAAAAATTCCTAAGACTACCCCCGACTATTGCCTCAATCTGGGCATCTTCGACAGCATATTGGCCACACTTGTTATTGACAGCTTTGCTGCTGGGACTTCTTTTGGCCGAAACTACAAGGAATAGCCAAGAGCTGTCGCAACAGTCCGGCAGTTAGTCACCCATCTACAAAGGACCAAGGAATCGCCAACGATGGAGGGAGCAACAGCAACACCAGTGGATGCTTCAGAGTGGAGTGACAGGGCAATCGCTAAATCGTTGTTGCACAGCAAGGCAGGAATTGGGAGGGGCGAAATCTCTCAGGATACGTTAAAGGATATTACAGCCAGAGAGTTCAGCTCAGATGCCAATAAGGCAAGTTTTTCGGTCATTTTTATTGGCTGTGAAAACTGTCAGAATATGCTGCCATCGAAAAGCCCTTCCAGCTACAAACACACACTGATATATATATTCAACCCATTCGAGCGTGCCACATATGCGTATACGTAATGTGGCGCGAGGAGGAAATGAAAAATGTAATTAAAAAAGTTTTTTTTCGGCCAAGTCTTTTGTCATGAGTTAAGGGGGGCATCGAGGGGGAAGAGGGGAAAAAGGATAAGGATATGGGGGTGTACACTGAGCGAGAGGATAAATTAGAAAAATAAAATATTTAATAAAAATAAGATTTTTTTATTTTATTTCATTATAATTCTAATTTAAAAAACTACAGTGAAGAAATTAAAGAAATGTTTATAATAAATTAAATTATTCAAGTTCTTTTCTTTTTTTACAATTATAAAAATAAGACGTTATAATTCCCAAGTACTTATTCATTGACTTGCTAGCTCTTTAATTCAGATATTTTTAGTGATTTAATTTAAGACCTTTTTAGCAAATTACGACTACTAATCAAACTAAAATGGATTGCCCTTTTTTTTGTCGGTTGTGCCAAGTGAGCAAACCCAAGTTGCAAGCCAGCAATTTGCAGGGAAGCCCCATTCGGAAGGCAGAGTGGCGCCCTTTAAATGTGCGACGAGTGTCATTCAGTTGGCTGGGCATGCTGCAAGCTTTTTAGTTCCCCATCTGCAGCATGTGCATGTAGAAAGTGCTCATTAAAACATATCAACAAGCTTTATGGCCGTCGCACCACACCCCGTGCTTCACCCTTCCTCCAGCTCAGCTCATGTCCTGTGCCTCGCGTCCTTCTCGTCAACGTCATCGTCATCGTCATCGGCACCACCGACGGCAGTTAAATTCATTCATAAACTACGTGACAAAACGAACGGAAATGTAGGAGCGGAAATTGCCAACAAACATACACTCATACACACATGCAAACTGGGTTTTAACACACACACACATGCAGCCAGACACTGAGTCCTCCGCGTGGGTTCGAGTGTGCTGCCCGCGAACGGGGCCTAAGTTGCGTCCAAAGTATTTCACCGGCGCAGCCTTTCCCTGGCTTTTTCAACCATTTTGAATGAAAAATAAGCTTAAGCATCTTCAACAAAATATTTCCCGTTGGGGAAACTAAAATAAATATACAAAAAGTTAAGAACGAGTCCCAGAAAACTTCTAAAAAATCAATAGACTTAATACTTTAAGAAGTTTTGCGGTCTCTATATTTTACCTAATTGATTTAACTTAAAAATATTCTATTTTAAAAATTCTCAGAAAGGAACAAAACTTTTCGTTGCAAATACTATTTATTAAATTTCCAAAAACTGGCACTATGCTTTACATTATTCTCAAAAATTAATAAATTCAATTTAAAATCGGCATAATTCACTTAAAAATTTCAGTGAAATACGTAACTTAATTAATTTATCAAAATTGTAAATAACACGCTTGATAAAGTGAACTATTTTCCAGAAAATAATAGCCTTTTATTTGCATTAAATTAATTCAAGGAACAAATATTTGAGTACGCCTTTTAAATTTATCGAAACAAGGATATTGCAAAGATGCACATGAATAATGAATTTAAGAGAATTAAATTCTAAAGAAAATTAATTACATTTTACAACGAAATAATAACTTTAAAACGAAGAATATTTTAAAATAAATTCATGAAGCATAAAGCATTTCATTGTCTTCCGTGGTATTCCGCATTTCGATTCGTTTTATTTTCCTTCTTTTTTATATAACAAATATAGCAAGCCTCCCCCTCTTTTCCCATTGCCAATCGTATTACATTTGCAATATTTTCCCTCACTTTCCTGCCGAGCAAGTCATCAACTTTGTGTGACGGATGCGTGGGCGGCGGTGAAACTATCTCGTTCGCTGGCGAAAATCTCATAATATTGATAGTATTCTTTTCCAGCGAGGGAAACTGCGCAAAAAATAAAAGGGAAAAGGGAAGAGCCCAGACGACGAGTAGGCATAATAATAATATTCAAGCGTATTTCTTTCTGTTCTGATTGCAATTGAAATTGGATAGATGGAAGGAGGGTGGCTGTTGCTTTCACTTTGGCCGGGTTTGCTTTCAAAAAGGAAAATATCAGTAAATAAAAATGCAATTTTCCGGAGCTTGCTTAAGCCCCGTCTAAACCCTTCAAAGAACTAATTTTCCCAGCCATTAAATTCACTTTCCCTTACTCTCTCTCTTTCTGTAGACTTTTTTCTCTCCGTTTTTTCGCACGACTTTAATGCAGCGCAAAAAGCTTTTAGTTGTAAGCTAACAAACGGTGAACTGCTGCTGCAGCCGTAAACTGTAACTGTAAAAGTAAATGTAACTGTCATTGGCCCTGCCGAAGGACACACTAAGGATAAGAGCAATAGAGAGCGAGCTAGGGGGAGAGTAAGAGAGAGCGAGAGTGGGCGAGTGCAACAGATAGACACACTTAAAATAGCAAACAACCCAATGAGCAGCAGCTCCTAGTTGACCCAATTCGACCTTGACCCATTTTAGCCCAGCCAGCGGGGTGAGAGCCAACTACTATAATTAAATGTTAATTAGCAGACCCGCGACCAGGCTCTCCCTCTTTCTCTCTCTCTCTCCTTCTCTGTCCGCCTTTGAAGTTCCAGCACTTGGCCAAATCCCCTCGAGAAATGCCAGGATGCCACGCTTCACTTCGATTCCATTCGATTCGATTCGATTCCCCGGGCCCATTCATCTCATCGTAGATTACAATCAATTCCAATCTGTCAATATCGCTTCACCTGCCCAGCATTTATTCCACACGCACGTAATACAGGGACAGGGAGAGCACAGCCAGGAGGTCCTCGTGGTCCTTGAGTCCCATACCCACTCGTGCCATTGGAGGCTCCTTTGGTCCAGACCGATAAATGTCAAAGTCAATGCAGAAAGAGCTGAATATTCCCCATGTTACCAACTAGTTGTCCAGTATTGAGTTAAGGCCCCAAATCTTCAATTTAATACAGTGGGTTCTTACAAAACATATTATTAAAATTATTAAAAAGAAATAATATTAAAGCCACAACAATTCTTGAAATAAAGTAATGATTTCAACCTAATTAAAATACTACTTAAAAGTATTATATGAGGTTTTATATGGGTCCCATATTTACTGTGAATTGTTGCTCTTATAGTAAAACCACTTGTTACTTCATTTTTAAATGGATTTTTTATACAATCACAAGATAAACTTAACTATTTTTGAATAAACTTATTAGCGAAGTCTGACTGTAAAAAAACGTATTCAAATGATACACTCTATCTCTCCTATTCCCATCATCTATCTTCATATCTTTCCCAGCACTATTTTTTCGTTAAATTATTGAAACGATAAATGTGACAAACAATAAAATGCTAGAAATTCAATAAAGTCAACAATTTTACAGGGCGCCGCACATTTGGGGCGTGGCATTGACATGGCATCCGAGGCATGTAGCCATGTAGCTGGCAGCCTATATAGCGACCGCCATGGCTTGTAACTGTAACTTGTTGCTATTCAACGTCCCGCCAGAGTGAGAGAGAACACGAGTGGGACATGCATAAACATGATTTTATGTGCACACAGAACACGACAATAAAAATCACGCATGAATTTCATGGATCCCCAAACTCGCAGCCGCCCAGGCAGCACCTCTCTCTCCCTCACTCCTTTCTCTCTATCTCTCTCTCCAGCACTTGCATAAACAACTGGGAGAAATAGAGAAAGCTGGGCGAGAAGGCGATAAAAAGAGAGAGTGTGAGAGAGGTGAAATAAAAAGGTCGTCCGGAGAGTACAAAAAACCTCAACACGAGTAAAACAAAATGTAATTACAACAAGGACTTTTCAACAGCAGCATTTTGCACATTGCAACAGCTTTGTTTAGGGCAAAACCGAGCCGAAGGAGGGAGACGGCGGTGCAGGTGGAGGTGAAACAACAATGGCATGTGCGAGAAATGCAACAATGTGCCACGCACGCACACGACTTTTTGAGTTTGTCTAGGTGAGTGTGTGTGTGTGCAAGTGAAAGTGAAGGTTAGCCACACACGAAAAAAAATAGGTCGGTTTGGGGCAGTATTAAAAACAACTTTTGAATTGGGGTAAGAGATGCAGCTCAAGAAATGCAAGTACAAAAATATCATATGGCGTAATGCATCTTATTCTTTTTATGCTAATTAGCCGAATGGTGGTCAGTGCTACTCTATTCTTTATTTTTACCAGTTTTGTAAGCATAAGGTTATAGTGTTTAATGTATATATTTAAGATTCCTTAAATATAAAGCAATGAACGGTTTTTAGAGGATTCCCCAAGAAATTAAATTAAAACTAGAACGCTACCATAATAGACTGATTGCAAGGCTTGCATAAATTTTAAATCCATTTTAACAATGTTGAACATATAAGTTAGACATTTTAATAATTTTTTTTTTTAATAATAAATTAAATAATATTCTCCGTGTAAACCCCTCAGTTTAGTTTGAGTTTAGCCGGGGCCAAAATCCAAAAACCAAAGAGAAGAGCAGCAGCCCAGGGAGCTGAGGCGGGGTTCTACTGACTGCTGGATACTCGGTGGTGGCTGCTGGCTAGTGGATAGTGGGTGGCGTGTGGTGGGGCGCTAAGGACGCTCTACACTTGAGCTTTATTGCATACATTAAGGGGCCAAGGTGCGCCGCAGAGCAACACATGCATGCAACGCGTGCTGCGTGTGGGTGTGAGCGAGGGCAAAGGCGACTGAATGTGTGTAAGTGTGTGTGGCTTCACTGTTTCTACGTCTATTTTCCTAATGGACATTGTCGTTTTCTATTGCCAAGCTGAAAAAGAGGAGCAGGAGCAAGAACAAGAGAGAGGACATATAGGTCGCGCAAAGGAGACCCACATATTTCGCTGGCAGAACTATAAATCAAGCCACAAATCCAGACTGAGGGCGCAACATAATACAAAATATATATATATATACAAGATATATGTATAGCCGAGCAGGTTGCGGCTGGAAGAGTGATGGCCAAAGTCAGGGACAGCTCGTTTGTTCCAAGATGAGACAGTTTGGAAAGAAATGTGATCCAATGGATACAAGGATGAATGAGGATATAAATTATATACTTATAAGCAGCAAGTTTTTAAGAAATAAACCGAATTACTAAGAATGTAGGTTATTTTAGTACGCTTAATAAATAAGAGGTTTATTTCATGAATATAGTATTAATAGGCTTTAAGATAGCTTTTAGAGAAAACTAAAACCATAGGTCAGGATAAGGCAATCAATTAAATTTTAAGGCAACCATAAAATATATTTATAATAATATTTAAAGCTCAATCCCACATGGACATCCCACATAGACATGGAATGCAAAAAAACGTATTATTTTTCAATAGCACCTCAAAAATATTTGTAAACAAGTAATAATAATAATTTATCTATAAACAGCCCCAATTATCCTTCCACAGGTTGTTCTTTATGTACTTATTTAAGTAAACATGCACTTCTTTAAAGGACATTTTTGTACCTAAGGGATGTACTTCCACAAACTCCTGCTCTCAGCTGCAGCCAGTTTTTCACTTACTGCCTCAACGATCATTATTTTTTGGGGGGGGGAAGGACGACTTGCCCCAGCTGGGGACCCCCTTCATGAATGCCAAGTAGGCAACACGTAGAACGGGAACAAAAGGATTCAGGGACAGGCCATTCGGGGCGGCTCATTGTTTGGCACTTAGTCAGGACGATGTCAGCAGAGAGGCTCCTGCTCCGCTGCTTCTGCTGCGCCGCTCCTGCGTGGTTGCTACGTCAATGTCGATTAGATGATGCTCCTCTAAGCTGCCAGCAATCCCCGCCTGACTAACGAGCGGCTGATGCGACAAGCGCCATTTGGCTTTTAGTTTGGCCAGAATGCCAGGGCAAGGGGAGCGGCGGCGTAGAGTGATGCACCTGCAATAACAACCTGAGGACACGCGGCAGTGGCAGCGATGAGATGGCGTTGACATCCTTGACATGCTTGCCGGATGCCATGACAATTGCGCCACAAATCACGACCTCTGTGTCTCTGTCTACTTTAAATTCCCAGCCTGACACTCTTTCCAGAGACAAAAACACCGAAAGAAATGCTCCCATGGGAGGCGACTATATTTATACGTAATATAGATACTAATTAACTGAAAAAATAGGCGTAGTTGTGGAAATTCTCGCAGGAATCAGCACGGACGTTCATGTACTCCTGTGAATACATAGTTTAGACCAAATCCTCTTCATTGTCGACAAATAAAACAAAACTGATAATCCACCAGTATATATATATAGACTCGCTCTAAAATCTCTACATACTAAATTTGAGCAAAATAAATAAACATTACCTATTTCTCAGAGAGTTAATAGCATAAAATGAGCTTTGGTTTATAGTACAAACAAAATATCTCGTATTTGCCTAATCAAACATTGTTAGCGATTACTCATTAATCTGAGGAGACTATCTTGCAAATATTAAAAAAATATATACACAACCACCTATTTTTAAATATGCACATAACTATTACAAAAATATTTATGATAAAGGATTGAGTATTCAGTAAACTGTACTACAAACATTGATATAAAGATATGTCAAGGTTTCAGATAACTAAATATTTCTAACTTTAGTCGATATGCTTACGTGCAATAATTCGATATTATTTTTGATACCTACATAGAACTAAAGGAACTTAATAAAATGTTCTATCTATATCTCAAAATACTTTAATATTTAAAATTTAAATTCAAAGATTTTGGTATTCCCTATAGGATATTCCAAACTTTTTCGCCACATTTTCGTGGAGTGCCTGGGCATATTTCTTAATTAAAAGCTCTGCCGGCTTGAGCTCAATTAATAGGCCAGGCCATAACACCGTTACGCACTTTATGGCTGTTGCAGTTTTGTTGCAGTTTTCCGCAGCTACTGACAGCTCGCTGAGATGGGAAAATGGGTAAGGGGGAAATGGATTTTGGGCGCACTTCCTGTCGTCCCTTCCTTGGATCCCTTTTGCCTTGCAGACAGGAGTCGCATCAAAAATTCAACTGTCTGTCAATTATGAGCCGAAAAAAGAAAATACACACTTGATGCTGTCTGCCGACAAGCACATATAGATGCCTATACATATGTATATATGTATATGTATATATAAGGCTGATTGGTGTGGTTCGGTGTGTACATACGTATATAAATCTATTGAATGAAACTCGCTGCGACTTGGGACTTTGAGTGAAAGAGCCACGCACCCACGCAATCGCTCTCTCCGCTCTCTCCGAGGAGGAGTTTTCTCCGCTCTCGGGTATCGCTGGATGGCTCTCTCTCTCGGCGGTTCCAGGAATTGAGCGGAAAAAGAAAAACGGGAACAAACATGCGCATCCCCGAATATCCTTGAAATGGCTGTGCGAATCTCGATTCCAGATTTTAATTCATTATGCGCGCCAGAATAACTCAACTCAATACTGCGTAGCTCTTCAGGTCCACACACAGCTTCAGGTCCAGTCAAAGGGGGTGGGTGTGGGGCTTCTGGGACTGGGTACTGGAGACTGGGGACTCTGGTCCAGAACCCACACTCACCTGACTCCTGGCCACCCGAAACCTCGGCGCGCTCACGTTGCTAATGTCACCATGGAGACACACCGGCCGAAAAACTGGGGAATTGGGGAACTGGGCGCCCCAGCGTTGGCTATGCAAATATCTCCTCAACGCACAACAAAGTAAAATTCGCTCTGGGCCAGCAGCTACCATCCCCTGCGTGGAAACCCCCTTTGGACACACACACACACACACAAACGAATGAGAAAAATTTGCATGTTTTTCTTTCTGTTCTGTCTGTTTTCCCGACAGACTGCTGCCGCTCCTGCCGGCGGCGGGTCGGAAAACTAGAGGAGCCTCGCCCCGGCCAAGTCAGTCAATTGGGCCCCTCATTCTTGTCCCAATCTCGGTCTCCGCACGCGTCCCCTGACCCCAGGATTGCTATATACATACATATATCCCCCATTCACTTTCATTTCGGCTGCCGTTTCGCCACTGCCGGTGCATCAGTGGCGTTCGCAGCGGGAGCTCCTTTTTTGAGTTTTATGGCTCCCACAAGGATACTTGAAGATACTACTTTTCGTTTGTTTTTTTGGGACTATAAAATAAAAATAACGAAAATATAATATTTTGCAATTAATTTAAGACCTTAAATATTGCATAGCGTACTTTTAAGCAGCTACTTAGGCGATTTAAAATCTCTAAATATTTTTAAAGGGTATTTCGATTAATTTATTGAATATTCTCTGAGGAATATTACAAATAATAAATAACCCTAATGTTAGCAATTAATTTAGAACCTTAAATAACTTAGTGCATACTTTTGAACACCAACTAAATTGATTTCAAATCCTTAGTTTTTTTTAAGCAGAACTTATAATTCATATTGATTGATTCATTTTTATATTTAATATTTAATACGAATTTAATAAATGCTTAGTATTTTACTCATAATTTCGAAATCATATTATTGCATACTTTTTGGCAGCTACTTAAATCATTTCAAATCTCTGGAGATTTTAAAAATATATCTATAGATATTTTTCTTAGTATTGTGATTGAAAAAGCTAAGTTTGAGTTACAAATATTTTCTTTAAATCTATAGGCCCGATCCCCATTGACAAAATATCTACTACGCCCCTGCGCTGCATACATTACATCGTTCGAGGGGGCGTGAATAAAAGGAGCGAAGGGATCCCGAACGTCGAGCCTTCGGATAGCCTGTTTGTAATTCGCTTTGCAGTCGCCATGGGCACAATTATTTTTTACCTTTTATGGGGCATCGAGCGCGAGCCCGTGGAAACTCCCCGGGTTTTCTCTTTTCCCGTTCTTTCCACCTTCATTTTTTTTTAAACGCTTTTAGTGCATGAAAGTATCGGAGCAGCGGCGAGGCATTCAAGTGTCTGGCAAACAGCCGCAGAAAACTCTAGCCAGCGATTTTAATTTCTCCGCCGCTGCTCGGCGGCGGGAAAGCTACACCAAAAGATACTTAGTTGCCCCTTTGCGTAGAGGAGGGGATTCTCATCAACATCATCATCCTAAACGTTACTGGGGGATTTGCAGGCTTAAAGAGACTAGTTTGTCAGTGGCAGACTGCGAGGTGCCTTCGACAGTAAATTAATTAACGATTTATGCCCTTACTTTCAATAGAAATGGTATTCATCAGTTGAAAACTCTATAAAAATGTTTTATTGTCTAAACATACATACAAGGGAGGCAACAAAATATTGTTCAATAAAAAGGAAACCATAAATTGAAAGACATACAGAACGAAAAATACGGTCGAGTTACCGACATTCATTTGAAAATCAATAAAAGCTTTATCGATTCAGTTTACGGCCATTTTTTGAGTGACTATTAATTGGGGCCGTGAAGAGCAGGGAAATTGGCATAAAGCACTATAATCGTAAAAGTCAAGTTTGGAAATAAAATCGTTACTGAATATTTAGCGTATTGAATGACAATGAGCTATGGCATCAGAACGAGAGACAAATATGATGTAAGAAAATGTAATTCAACTGATGAAAAAAAATCATGAATATGTACGAAATATTAAAATGGATATATTGATAAATTCTGATTCTTTATTATTTACAAACTATTGCAGAATACAGAACAAGGAAGAACACGATTCCTGAGATAAATATGATTTTGTTGATATAATTAAAATGACCTCTTGATAGGTATTATATATTAAGGACCAATACAGTTTTCTAACTTATTAAGTTTTCTTTAAAATATTTCATTAAAATGTCAACAAATTGTATAAATGTATTGTAAAATAGATACAATAAATAGATATGAAAGCAAAGAAAAACACTATAAACCCGATAATCTACAACTTAAATCGGAATAACGACATGTAAAATACTTTGCAAACAATTACAACATAATAAAATATAAATAATTAAATAATAAATAATATCTTTAAATATATATAAAAAAGCGTTGATCCTAAATTTTAATCCATGAATTATAACGCTTCAAACATGCCAAAAGGTCATAATTTCTTGTGACAGGCAGGTAAGCCGATATGGCGGAATACAACCCGACACGCAGCTGATTGAAATTAAGTAAGGAATTTTTTCCGGAATCACAAAGTCGTTGGAATCCAATACAAGGTCGTAAACAGAATGGAAATTCCCGAGCGAGCGCGCGCCGTCAGGTGAGCTAAGGATATATGTAGGTGTGGTACCCCGTCCCCCGAATTGGGCTTCCTGGGCCGCCACCTCCTCCTCCTCCTCTACATCCGCTCCCTTTTTCTTTTGCTTTGAGTCCTCTCCTGTTACTTGTTTCGTTTTTATGACATTTTTAAGTAAGTCGCCGCGCGCAGCTTGCAAGTCTCAAGTCTCAAAACTCTCCCACCGCCATTTCATCCGCCAGGTTTCCCTCATTTCCCTGGCTTTTCCTGCGCCATCTTCTTTTTTGTTTTTGTAATTGAATTCGTTAAATTACAGCAAATTTATGCTTATCAAGTTTTGTTTCAGCTTCACCCCCAGCATTATCCTCGCTATCCGCCCGCCGTCTGGGGGCCCACGAGTGCTGTTTACGGTTATTTAGGCGCAGGCACTAAGTTCCCTCCTTGCTCTTGTATTTTTTTTTTTTTTTCTCTTTTACGATCCTGGACGAGGAATACTGAAGAGGAGATGTGCCGGGATTGGCGGTATAAAAAATACTTATTTGCAAACTTTTGTGGCGGCATCGCTGACTCATTCAAGGATGACAATAAGAAGGAACCGGATCTGGAGATGTGGCGAGCTGAGCTGTGCTGAGCTGCTCTGCTCGGCGGACGCCTACAGGTGACCCAAAGGGGCGGTCGGGGAGTTGGAGAGGAGCCACCCACTAAGGAGCGATGGCAGCGTGATTCACGATGGCATTTAGAGATTCCTTGGAGACAAGAACTGCACAAGTTTCCTGCCATAAAAATACACGACACGCAGTAGGCTAGAAGCAATGCCTACTTTTTGACGGCTGCGTATAGGGAATATTTAAGGGAGAAACTAAAACTAACCTTGCAACGTTAATCCTTAGATAGACTGAAATTCCTAACTGTCTAAAGGCTATTTGAAATTCAAACGGCAAATTAAGATTCTACTTGGTGGAATTATCATAGCCATGCTTGAATTATTGATGATACCACAACTATTACTGGAAGTCATCCAATTATTTTGGCTCACCTCTAGCCGAAAGCGAAGGAAACTGTAAGGAGAGCAAGGTTAGGTCGGTGGCGTTGGCGCCACGGAAGTGCCGAACGTGTAACTGAAACTTGTTTTCCTAACACTGCAACTTGGCCCGCTTTGTGCTGGCTCGGTTGGTTCTTCCGTCTTCAGCCACAGATACAACTAAATCAGTTACAGATACAATTGCACACACACAGGGAACGACGACAACCTTGAAAGTTGCTCCTGCCGTGCAGTGAGCGATGAGAAGCCGGAGCCGGAAGTTCTAACCAAAGCCAAAGTCACAGCCAGACTCGGAGCCAGAGTCACAGGCAGAGCCGGGCTCTGAGATATCCGCTGTACCTGGCAGCAAGGGAAAGGTGCACTGAACGAAAATCTAATTTATGTTCAATATAAATTGATTTTTTGCTTACATAGCAAGGAAAGAGTTCGCATTTTCCGAATTTAGAAAAGGTAATCACATCGATTCTGTTGCATAAACAACGATGTTAATGGGCACACTTACAGAGGTAAAAGATCAAATATTAATTAGGTTTTATACCAATGCCAATATCGTATTGCTATAATCAATCTATAAAAGGGATCTCGCTTTAACCAAATGAAAAAATAACTATCGATTATCGATTGAGTTAAATAAATTTACGAAAATCTAGGACATTTTTTATTCTAAGGAAAACATATTACAAGTCTGGTAATTTTTCTTTCAATACAATAAAGTTATACAATTTATAAATTAATTTGTGCCTATCTCGTAAATCGAGAAAATGTGTCACGATAAAATCGATAAATAAATTCACTAAAACACAAAATACAATAATCTGTATATATACAGAACAATTTCCGTTAAAATCTTACAAAAAAAAAAAAAGTAGAAAACAAATTTAATTTTATATTAGCATAAAACAAATTTTATATTTTCCGTGTAGCAACAGCATGGACAGTGTGGGCCAAGTTTGAAAGTTGGCTTAGAACAAAACCTGAAACATGCCAATGGAAGACGGAAGAACTTTGCTCATTGCCAGAAGTTCTGTGCCAGTTCTCAGGATATTAACAAGGATATTAACAAATACATTGTGGCCAAGTAATCCCAGGTCCCAAGTCTTGCTCAGGAAAGTCGCATTCCCAATAAAATAAAACCCCCACACACACGCCGAAAGGAAAATTAAAGCAGAAATTGTCCGGCCCAGCTTTTCTACGCAAATCCAATAGAAATTTATGTCATTTAAATGCACGAAAATGCGTAAAATGTCTTAAAATAAAATATATGACCTGGCCATATATATATACTTGGGAAGGGAATGGAATGGCTGACAGTGTCAAGGTGCCATGGCCCCAGACTGGAATTGCCGCACAATTTATGCGTCCGCCAACTGGCAAACAACAAAGGCAATAAGCTTCAATGCTGAAAAATTGCGTCTTGGCAATTTCCCACTGCTGATTTTCCAATCAGTGCACACTCCTCCGATATCGGCTTATTGAAAATATTTGTCTTTGCCGACCAATTCTCGAGTCCCAATCCCCGAAAAGCGAACAGCGAACAGCAAACGGCGGACGGCAAACTGCCGTCTTCATTAGTCTCTGTCGGAAAATCTGAAAAAACAGAGTGGGAAAAATGGTGCAAGAAATAAAGAACAGACATCAGAGAGAACAGGGAGCAGGTCGGGAAACAGTCAAAGACTTCGCTGCCTACTCCCCCGACGTTGCTTAAGTAATAACTTTTCAACGCAAAGGAGACAATGGAAGGGAGCCGAAAGCAAATCCAGTGCGGAAAATGAGGAAAACGTCTGGCCTGCATCACTGTATATATCTGCTGGCAAAGCTGGCTTCAATATATTGTTAAATGCTCAACACAAATTAATTATAGTTTCCATTATGTTACTTCATTATCGTCACCTGCAGCCTTTGGCCTGACTCTTAATTAATAAATAACTTAACAAAAGTTAATTCCTATGTATTGTCTTGAACTATTTTACGCCTGCTGCTCATTAGCATTATACGAGCTCATTTAGCTGGAAAATTATTATTGGCAGCAGCCACTCAAGTGTTAGGCCTCCTTAATTATTTTGAGGAGTAACAATGCAATTTCCCTGATAAACTTTACATTAGATGTGAAAGTAAAGTTATTCTATGAAACCTATTTGCTGGATGAAAAGCTTTCCCTCTTCGAGTTAGGATTTGTAAAGTATAAAATAAATCTTTCCTTAAAATTTTCTTTTGAAACCAGAAACCAGATTTTCTTAATGGC
The DNA here is from genome assembly GCA_008042635.1 of Drosophila nikananu. NCBI lineage: Eukaryota > Metazoa > Arthropoda > Insecta > Diptera > Drosophilidae > Drosophila > Drosophila nikananu. Next base: position 671 of record VNJV01005476.1, on the reverse strand, counting down.
CATATCGATTTTAAAATGGACAAAACACTAAGCTGGTGAGAGATAAATTAAGACCTATTTATAAACGAGAAAATTCATTCAGACATATTGAATTTCCAGCAAGCTTGTTAAGTCTAAGCTTGTAGAGAAATATTCTAAATAAAAGCCAGGCTTTTGCCTTATTTTAAATCTAACAAAATGCAAACAAGCTGGTGAGCATACAAACCAATTAAAATTGAGGGTAAGAAGGCTTGTGTATAAATAATACTATATAATAAAAATATATATTCTAAGAAAAATGCCATAATACTAAAGTCTAAAGTCATCTAAATTTAAGATTTTTTTGTTATCAAAACTTTTCTCATCTTTCTAGCAATTTATGGCGACTCTGATTGTGGGATATGAACTTCATTTAGTAAATTCAAAACTCCGCAGCAGTGGAGACACTTGAAACTAACAACGAGAATTAAGTTGAACTGAGCCGCAGAGCAGCCTGTTATTTCTGTCAACAGCGGGGACTCCCTGAAAAAAAAGGAAGCGAGAAACTCTCAACTTCTCAGCTCTCGATGCAACTTGAAAGGGGACAGACATGAGGGGGAGGAAGAGGAGCAGGACGAATACCAGGACGAGTGTTGTATATAAATATAACATTTGGGAACGGGGCTTTGTTTTCCCAGCTTGCTGCTCCTCTT